>VUQS01060991.1:0-18044 GCA_015108495.1 Heterochromis multidens
GGTGCTCAGCTCTCCCGTGGTAAAACTTTGTTCTTTAATTTATTCACCGAAATTATTGTATACATTTTCATAAAGTATGAAAAATAGGTGACATGAGTGAATGTGACTTGTATGATGAGTTATTGGGAGACTTCTTTGCTTTATTTTAGTGATTTATGTCTATTTGTGTTAACAGACAATGAAAACCTACATAGATGATGGCAGAAGGTGTTTCTTATGCCCCCCAGGTAGGAAAAGTGTGATGATCTGCTGTGAGCTTCCTTCATTATTTTTTAAGTTTTACTGTCTGTTCATCAGTTTACATTTTACTCAATATTATTATTAAAAAATAATTACTGTTAGGCAGAGTGGTGTGAAGTATGTGTCTTTCTGTCTATGTGTAGTTGTTTTCTGTATTGATGAAAAATGACGCAGGCTGAGTTTGTGCTGTACGACCACATCCTTCATTGATATGCAGTCTGGGTCTGCAGGCTATCTGCTCTCACTGTCATCAAGTTGTTCACATGTTTCTTTCTGTTCTCATAGGTATGTATCAGAAGGATTGTAGAGAGTGTGAACCCTGTCCTGCTGGAAGCTACACAACTAAGTTGAACTATGAAGACAGCTGCCAGGACTGCTTTGGAGACTGCGACCCTAGTAAAGAAACTGAGTCATTTACACCTTTAATAATTTCATTAGGATCGTGATGATACCTGTGATCTCTGGGTTTCTATAAAGAGCTGATAATCCATTAATAGCAACTCTACATGCACTGAGATGACACACTTTAAAATAATCTCTATTTCACTCTCTGTCAGAGTTTCATCTTGAGGTGGTTCAGAACTGCACCAGCACATCCAATATGAAGTGCAGCTGTAAGGCTGGTTTTAGATGCACCAAGCAGACCCAAGGCAACTGGAACTGCATAGAATGTGAGAAAATCCCAGACCTAGTCACAACCAGTAAGTACCGAGAAGAAAACTTTCAATTCTTACTTGAGATAAGCCTCATGGCAGACAAAATCAATTTCTATAGTTTTGTGAGACAATGACCAGTGTCAAAAACAACAGCTTTACCACAGCCATTTATAGGTGTGGCATTAAAAAAAATGTATGAAATCTGTAATCTTAGCCCTGGCTCCTGTAACTAACTCATTTTGAGAACAGGTTCCTCTCAGGTTGCCATGAATATGCAAATCTTAGTCTAACACAACAGATTTGTAAATTTTTACCCTCTCTGGAATTAAAGTGTCACAGATGAAAAGCTCTACTTTGTTTGTAGTTATAACTTTGTAATTTGTAACTATACTTTGTGAGGAACCTGCAGAAAATCATCATCCTAATCTGCAGCACCCCTCCACTCTACATAGATTGGTAGCTCATGGTTTTGCCACCGGCCCATGACTTCACTTGTCTTCAGCACCTCTAAAAACTAGCAGTTGCACGGCGCCAAATGGCAACGCTGCATTTACCCCTAACAAAAGAGTTATTAGAAAGAGATGATGGCCCACTGAACACCCTGATGGGGTTGTGTTTGGCAGCTAATCAGTTCTGTAAAGAGATTATAAACATGTTGCTGCTGATTAAGTAACACTTCAGGCACATCCACAGGAGATCACAGTGCTGCACTATACACTCTATACAGTTAGTTCCATAATTTGTTGGACAAAGATATAATCTTTGCCATTTTGCCTCTCTACACCACCACCAATGGATTTTAAATCAAACAATCAAGATGTGATTGAAGTGCAGACTTTCAGCTTTAATTCAAGGGGGTTCAACAAAAAATTTGCATTAACTGTTTAGGGATTACAGCCATTTTTATATTTTCAGAGGGTCAAAAGTAATTGGACAATTGATTGATGAGCAGTTTCATGGCCAAGTGAGGCCTGTTCCCTTGTTACTTCATCACAAATAAAGCTGACATCATATCTGAAGTTTCAAAGGGTTGAATTTATTATTTAAAGCTTTTCATTGTAATTTGAATGCACTGGCCAGCTCAGCACCATCAAAAGGCCTGAAAGACCACAGAAGAAAACTAAAGTGCATGATTTCAATATTTAAGAAGCGAAATAAAGCAATCTTTCTCCTTTCGTCTCAGACAATGCTGCCCCAAAGCTTCTTGCCTGTTTGCGTTCATCCTTTACACTCCCATCTTGTGGCCACAGTCAGCTATTGTTGCTTAAAGCTCCACTTGTTTTGTACTCATTCGAAAGTTTAGCTGTCTCCATTTTATGGGAGTGTCCCTCCTCCCTTAACAATGACTTGAGCTGGACGAGCTGAGAGGTCAGCAGCTTTTTTCTGGTGGTTTCTCTGAAAATGGGGGATTGAAAATGTCTGTATTTCTGAACAGTTGTTGCAAAACTTTTCAAACCCCTTGAATTAAAGCTGAAAGCCTGCAATTCAATCACCTCTTGTTTGATTTTGATTTAATATCCACTGTAATGGTGTACAGAGGTAAAACTACAAAAGCTGTGATTGTCCAACAAATTATGGACCTAACTGTATAAAAGATTGCTCTGAAAAATTAAAGCCAGTGTAGAAGTATCTTAAATCTGCATTCTTTTTAATGGCCAGCAGGGGGAACCTCTGCTAGTAGCAAAATAAGGGGTCAAATTGCAAAAGAAGTCTATGGGTAAATTATTGCTAGTTTGAAGAGTGAAAAGGGTAGCAGGGTATACTTTAATGTGGGTCCACCAGGTGATTGATCATATAATCACCTATTGTCCCCTATTATTATTATCCCCCTTCACGTCAGGCCCTTGCTCATCATGTCTAGTTTGAAAACAGCAAGATAGTAACTGCAAAATGTTCAGCTTGAGGTGTCACAGTGCCTACTTCCATCTTGTATATACAGTCCACGCATTGCACATAATTTTAGGAAGATATGTAGTTCAGCTAAGAATAAGAATAACTTTATTGATCCCAGAGGGAAATTCATAACTATGAAAACTCTAGCACCATTTTTGGATTAAATGTGCCCATGGCTGATGGTTAGCCAAGAGCTGGTATATGCATTTAGCACAGACCTAAAACCAGAGATAAAAGAGAAAAATTATTGGATTTAAATTAATGCCAGAAACACTTTAAAGGAATGATAATGATGTCTGTTGGATAGATAAACTGTTTGCTCACAAGTTTGCCATATCAAAAGCATATCATTTCTAATTTCTCTCATTTCCAGTGGCCCCAGGTGGCCCCAAAACCACTTTATTGAGTTCTGAGAAACAGTTTTTGTTTGCGAGTGTGTGTGGTGGGATGCTGGTGTTGGTGGGGGGATTTTATGCCCTTAATGATAAAGGTAAAACAATGACAGGAAATACGAGGAGAGAGAAGTGGGAAAATATGCATCAAGGTCATTGGCTGGAAAGCAAACATGGGACATTATAATTCATGACCAGCACCTTGACCACTAGGGCAGCAGTGTGGCCTTAATTCATAACTTTTGCCCTTATTTAATTTTAAGTGGAAAAATATACTTATCTGCATTGTAAAGTAACTCAGGCATGTCTGTGAGAGTTTGTTTGAGGTTTGTTCTTTCTCTGAAATCTGAAACCAAACTGGTGATGTTTTTGTTCTCTAGAAGCAACAGCTACTGAGATGTCAGACACAGATAAGCACACTTCTTCCTCAGTTTCCTCCGGACATAGCAGCACTTCTCCCAAACCCTGCCAATCTCCAGGGTAAGCCTTGGATTTCCCTCAATACAGTAAACACTGAATACTTCACTGAATCTCTGTGTTACATAAAAGTATTTAAAATTTTGATATGTACATTTCAGACATTGTAGACTACCCTTATCACATGGGGGTCACATATTTGAAATATTTAAAATATTCAACATTTTATCCTTTCACACAGGTGTGACCCTCACGCAATCCCAACAAAAGACGGAGAGACGATTCCCAAACCAGGTGAGAATGTATGACTGTGTATGTAAAGAAAGGAAAAGAGTGTTTGGGGACTATTCAGTGTTTTCATTTGATTTGAAACTGGAAAATTATAGGAGGTGACATATGTCAGTTAGAGCTGGCCCACCACCTTTTTTCTAAACTACAACTGAGTGGGCTTACTCAGAGTACTGCACATGATTCACAGTTTTTTGAGGACAAAAGGACTTTGGTGAGTCCCCAAAGTGCCATTAGTGCCATCCGCAGCAACTAATCCAACTGATCCTAGGAAATTTAGTAAGGATGTTCATGGTGCCCTGAAGATAAATCATATTAAGTCTTGGGTCTTCCTTTAGCACCATGGTTCTCCTGCTTTTTCTGGTGTGTGTAGTTTAGATGCTGAAAAAAGTTCACACCATACAATGTGAACTATAATCAATCCTTAACAATAAAAAGTTGGATTTTAGTAAAATAAAGATCAACATATTAAAATAAGTGATCTCATTTGTTCTTTTGCCCTATGAAAATCACATCTATTGAACATCATTTTGTTTTATGGTCTTATGCGCTTGAGTTGAAGGCAGCTGGACTTCTTTTTAGGTTCATGAAGATGTTTCACTTCTCATCTGCGAGGCTTCTTCAGAACTGAAGGGGTGAAGTGCCTTCATGAACCTGAAAAAGAAGTCCACTTGCCTTCAACTTGAGCGCTTAAAACATGACCTGGATAACTGAGAACCCACACAGACACTTCTTAAAAACATTTTTCATCTGGTTGTCCATGTTCAGTGCAGTGCACTGTGCCCTGTCAGCGGGGACTACCCCACAGTTTGAGAACCACTGTTCTAGCGTGATCATCAGGTGAAAGTACTACTTAGTCAAATACTTTTATCACCAAATAGCTACTAAACCGATACTGTGATAAGAGCTGCAGTGTCATGAATATTTTAACATTTAACTAAAGCCTGACTGTACCAAAGTCCAGCCTCATCAAACCGCTAGTGTGAGTATAAACTGTAAAAGCCACATTTCCACTGCAGAAACTTTCCCCGGGCACTAGGTACCTTTGGAGAAATTCAGCACATTACCACCACATGGACTGGGTCTGAAACAAACAGGCAACAGACAAGTCTGTTTCTTTAATCGTATATTTATAAAATAAATGTTTATTGCAGAATGTAGCAGCAATAGAATAATAACACCACTGGTGTAGCGTTGGTTGTCTATAAGGCTTTTTTATGTAATTCTGTCCGTCACTGGTTACGAAATCTCCTTGGAAGGTTGCTTGTACAACCAAACACAAGGATGATAGTGCTTTTGTTTCCCCTGGTAGCTACTAGTAGCCTTTTGTGACCCTGAAACAACTGGTGTCACTCTAACTGGCCTATTGTCTGATAAAGGGCAAAAGGTCCAAGAGGGAGAGTGATAGAAAGTGAAGGTCAGAAGGAAACGCAAGAGTGACCAGCATTCACTTAAATGGAGGAAGCTCCAGAACTAGGCTCTGAAAACAAAAGAATGGTCTGTTTTAAAATGGGAAGTGGTCTGGCCTTTGTAGCAGGTTGGAGGCAGAGATGGTATCTAAGTTGTCTATTGCTACTGTAGGTTCTGCATTCGATTTTAGGGAAATGGCCAATCAGAACTGTAGTTCTTAGCACTTCATGTAGGGTTCATTTCCAGGCTCGGAGGTTGCTCACAGATAGGACCCACAAATGCCACAGCAACCTTGTTGAACCTAATTCTCAAACAGATAGAGGGAAGATTCTCACCCTTGATTACAGTTTGCTGGTTTTTCTTCACTCTTCAACACAGTTCAGCCTCATATTTTAATCAGAAGGCTTTTTAAAACAATTTGATTTGAATAAAAATCTTGTTGGTTGGATTTTTGACTTTTTTACTCCAGATAAATGGAACCTGGATAAATGGATCTGATCCCCACAGTTTCCTTCAGCAAACTCAGGGATGCGTGCTCTCGTCCTTATTAATTATACTGTACACAAATGTGTCAGAGCAGGTATGAAAACAGGACCATTTCAAAGTATGCAGATGACTCCATTATTGTGAGTCAGCTCCAGGATAATGGGACCATCCACGGCCCAGTCCTTGAAGATTTTGTTAAATGGTGTGATGAGTCCTATCTTTAATTAAACATATCTAAGCCAAAATATATGATCATTGATTTTAGAAAATGCACTCATACACAATAGGTCACATCCATTAAGTGTGAGACAGTTGAATGTGTTCAATCTCATAAATATCTTGGAGCAGCTATTGAGTCCAATCTGAACTTTCTGTGTGGAGTTTGCATGTCCTCCCCATGTCTGTGTGGATTCTCGCCGGGAATTTTGGCTTCCTCCCGCAGTCCAAAGACACACATGTGTCTTTGGACTGCGGGAGGAATGTGAGTGTGAGTGGTTTCTGTCTCTCTGTGTTAGCCCTGCAATAGACTGTCGACCTGTCCTAAAATGAGTCTTAAGAAGTGAGAGAGTGTGTTTTGAGAAATTAAATACAATTAGAGCTTTTTGGAAAGACACACAAGCACCATGTTCATGCAACTAACCATGTTAATCCAATTAAACATCTATGAAAAGACCTGACTTCTCAGCTGGGAGAAGGCCCTCAACATAAGGTTCATAAGAAATCAAAAGCAACACGTTGGTTCTGTTAAATTTAGAATTGGATTTTTAGGTAGAAAGGTGCCAGCACTTTTATGTAATGCACTATAAAGGAAAGATTTCAGACACAGCCCTAATCATGTTTTTATTTCACTTATAGGTTATGCCAACAGTCACCTGGCAGCTATTTTCATTCCAATGGCTCTCCTCACAACTTTAGCCCTTGTCATCTTGTTCTGTCTCTGTCGTCCGAGAGATGAAACATATATAAGGCAAAGTAAGATGTTTACATCCAGGACGTGTTCATTTTCTGGTGTCTCTGTCAAACTTTGTGATTGAATCAATTCTGCAAAACAATAAACGTTTAACATGAGCAGTTTGGAAATTACTGTGAATTCAGGGTTATCATGCCCTTTGCAGATATGTTCTTCACTGTTTTTGCTAAGTAAGTCATGCTGAGTCAACACCGATAACTCTGCAAACACACCAGTTTCCTATTACTCATTACTTAATCTACTGTTTTTCAGCTATTGCAAAGCTTTGGAATGAGGTACAAATTTAATAAACCCTCATATGTTTACATAGATTACATCCTTTTTCCTTTGTTTGCACCAAGTTAATGGTTGTATTCTCCTGTAGGAAGGGCGAGGTGCTTCTCACAAGTCAAAGGAGCCAACTCATCAGTTGCCCAGAGACTCATTCAGTACAAAGCAGCAGCCCTCAACCCCTTCAGCAGCCAATCTTGGTACAGCTGAGTAAAATGAAGACTTTTTATGTGAAATACTTGACTCACTAACAAATAAAGATGACAGAAACAAAAAGATGCAGCTGTGATACCATTATGAGTCTGAGTTGTACTTAGTTGTCCTCTTCTGTAGACTATAGGTTAATGTGCCTCTGTAGGTGGATAAAAACATCCTTTAATGCATTCTCTTTGCTTGTTTTCTCCTTGTAGGTCCGGTCCATGTGCACAATCCAGGCACAGTCATCTTTAGCTTGCTCAGTCAATTTACGGGCCAAGTTGGGCCAACAACTGAATGTGGGAAGACAGCTGAGAGAGCAAGGAGAGAGGAAGAAGATGAGAGAAACTGTCCAGTGTTTCATCCTGCATCTTCTCCCAGCATTCATCTCTCTGAGGAAGAGAGGAGCGGAGAGAATGATACCATTTTCTTCCCTTCCCAGGAGCAGGGAAAAGACTCCCACATGTCAAAAGAGGAGATGCTATGATGCATCGTAAAAATCCCAGAAGACTTGGCTTGGATACTTCATCATTAAACTGTGAAACCACAGATGAGTATGGATCATATTCATCTTCCTTCAGCAAGCTGTGGGGATTCACTGCAGTGACATTGTTTCTGCAGGTTCTGGAAAACACTGCACATCAGAAATGTATTAAATCTTGGAAGAACAGCTGCAAAGTGGTCTTCTTTGTAAGTTATGATTTAAGAAATCTTGTATATACTTTTAATAAGCTCCTGTAGCTCAGTATGAAGTATTACACCCAAGGTGTTCAAGGTTTTGTATTAATAGTAGGGATTTTGAGTAAAATTATGTTTATTTTGAATGAAAAAGAAATAGAAGAAAAAATTTATACAAAACATTCAGATTGATATTCATAAGCTGGCTACAAAAGTGCAGCTAACTGTGTGTATAGACATACACATTTATGTAGATATACATGAAATCTGTTTAACTTTATGTACTATGGTACATACTCCCCTTTTACTGGCACAGTGTCCCCTCTGTCTTATCAGAGTCTTCCAGATTTTTACCCTCTACGATTTTATACACCTTAAAGTCACAGACATCAAACGGTCATGTGTCCTCTCAGGAAACAGAATCAGTCTCAAACCGTGCATCTTCTGAAGTTCTATTCGTCAGCGCGGCCCGGAGTGCTGTTTAGCTCCATTTATCATGAATGTCCAAAAGCAGTGACAGATGTTTTGCATCTGGGATGTGCCACTAAGTGTCTTGTCAAGTTCTTGCTCATCCAAATTCAGGATCTAGTTTTTAACACATATCTCACACTCTTCCTGGACAGGCTTGGACACTTCTTCAACTACTGCACATAAAGGTTGTGGTGCAGGTTTTTCAGCCGGGAAGTAGCCTGAGCAGCAAGAAATGAGATTTTTTTAATAGGAATTAGATTATTCAGGGTATTTATAGCTTTACAGAAAACACAAAAGTTCTAAAAAATGATTTAAAAAAAATCTACTAACCATGATTGAACCTAATCCAGACTAGAAATGGCTTGATTTTTGTCACAACAACCAGTGCAATTCCTGTACACAGTAGGACAATTATCACCAGGAACCACACCGTATCTATAGTAACACATGAGAGAGTTAGTTTCCATAATTTACATCAGCAACCACGGCAAGATGAGTTCAATCATTTCACTGGCACCACAATTAGCCTACTTTACCTGCAATTGGTTTAGGGGGTAACCAGGTGGTGACAACTCCAGGTCTTGCCACTAGAGGGAAAAGTAAAAAAAAAAAAGAAAAACTTTAAAGCTCACTACAGGCATTATTAGTTCAGTGACAAGATGACACTATTATGGTTTGGATTTGTCAGTAAGTTCACTCTTTTGTCCCTAACATTTAGTACTCAGATCAGGAAGTCTGGATTTAGAATATCATCAAATGATTTAAAATGATCTTATTTCACCTTGTGTGTGTATGTGTGTGTGACCTTTCTCCACGGTTACTGCAGAAGAAGCAAACAGTTGCTAATTGATGTGAGAACATTCAAATAGTTTCCCAGCATTATTACCAGCTCATTTGTTTGGATTATTTTTAGTCGTGTCAGTATGTAACTGTTTCAGCTGAATCAGAGACATTTTAGGGATTTTGGCTATGACTTTGTAAGTATCACCTGTCCACATTACTGTATGTTGGCATGGTTACAGTATTCTCTGTGACAGTAAAACACATTGCCACATCTAGGTCTTCTGTGTTTTCTCCAGTGACATTTAAAAAAAAGACTGTTTTGCATCAGTACAGAGCCCTGAGTAATAAAAACATACGACATGACATTAACACAATGAATCAGTTAACAGATTCATGTGAGCAGTGTGATAAACAGGGGACCTTAAAAATAACAATGACACTGTTTTCATGGAGATGAAACAGCAAAATATGATACTGTCCAAAAAAATTACCATAAAACTTTTCAAGTAAACAGTCTAAGTCTGTACTGTAACCCTGACCCTGCCTGTCTCCAAGAATTTGTGTTCATGTATTACTAAACTGTTTTACTGAATTATGTGGTAGATGGCATGGAGGCATAAAAGGAAATTTCCTTTAAGAACTGCACTGAGCGTGCCTGGAGGCTGTTTAGGTAGACATACAAAGAGCTCAGTTCTCA
Source organism: Heterochromis multidens (assembly GCA_015108495.1). Taxonomy (NCBI): domain Eukaryota; kingdom Metazoa; phylum Chordata; class Actinopteri; order Cichliformes; family Cichlidae; genus Heterochromis; species Heterochromis multidens. The sequence continues at coordinate 9,847 of VUQS01060991.1, forward strand.
CATTCTCACTTGTATCTGTGCTCTCCTCTGTGGTTAGGTTTAGGCAACTCAAGCACTTCAAGTGAAGTTAGTAAATTCCCTAACCTTTGTGAAGTGCTGAAGGTGCCAAAACATAACCATAAAAAAAGTTTAAGCTGTAAGTTGTAAACAACATTTTTTCACTATGTTTCATGAAAAATATAATCCGATAACAAAGGTTTTCAAATATTTTTTTTATTTGTTGTTGCTACTTGTAAACACTTACATATTGTCACCTCAGAGTGAGGTGCATATTTCTCCTGGACACAGTGGATTTAATCTGGATGACAGCAGTGTGGAAGTAAAGTAAAGTTGTGACTGGCAGACTGTAAAGCTAGAAACAACTAGTTGAAAGATGCTAAAATGCTGCATAGAGCTGAGGGACCACTGTAGGGCTGGGTCATGACTATCTATGATTGTATTTCTTCAGGCATTTGATCTGATGTTAGCGCTGGTTAGTGCTGCTTTAAAATATCCTGCTGGTACTTTTGTGTGTGTTTTGTGCAACATTTTTTTGGGTTAAAATATGCACTCAAAAAAATTAATCTTTGCCCTCATAAAGATGACTTTTGAGTAAAATGCAACTGAAATATATAAAATGCAAAGTTTATTTATTCACATAAGTAATCATGAAGGAAAATATGCTTGGTATAAACAATGTATACCAATCAAGTAAATTTCATTTCATTAAATTTAACGTTTTACATGTACTTATGTAACAAAATTATACGGAAATTTACTTAAAGTCAACATTTTGGGTATAAATATCTTTTTGAGTGTGGATGTTTCCTTGTTTGGAGGGGCCGCAGTCGATCCAGACAAACACGTTAGTAAATGCTGTTGTGCATATGTGTATATAAACTGTCTTTAACAGATAAAGACATATTTAATCTTGCTACTTTCAGTCTTTTCATAGAAAAATGTTATAGTTCCAGGTATAGTTAAATGAATAACCTCTCTTTAAAAAAGTGCATTTGCTGACTTTCTGTGGTTCAGCCTGTACAATACACTCAGACAGCTTCTGTTCTGGTGCAACAGATGAGGATCTGGAAATCTGAGTATAACTATGTATGTCATTGCTTCTCATACCAGTGTTACGTTAGTCTCCAATATTATATGTAGAATTTATATTTTATTTAGTTATGTTATTTTCTGTGTTTTTACACTGAAGATCTGTGCCAATTCATTGTAAAGAATGTAAAAAATAGCTTCCTGATAAGAATGTAATGTTTCAGATGACCCTCAAGTGTCTGATGTTTGAAACTATTCAAAACAAAACACTGTAATTAATAAATGTTAACCACCATGTCAACAGTTGTTTCACATTTAGTTGAACATGCCGAGCAGGGTTCACTTACCAGTAGTGGATGGAGGGACGGTGGGTTTAGTTGTGGCTGGTATCACTACACACTCTTTGCAGTCTTGGCCTTTGCATTCATAGCCAGCCCTACATGTGCACTCAGTGTTGTGAGTCGCATTGCATTTTGTCTTGACCTCCATGTTTGCTGTGGAAAAAAACGTCATCATTAAAAGTGATTTATAGACAGATAAAGTTGAAAGTGTGTGCAAAGGATGTCTTTATGATAAACTAGAAAATGTGAAATGACTCATAAACTGGGCACAGCAGGTAAAGATTCTGGTTTTAAGTCATAAGACGGTTATATTATCACATCTGGTGCTTCTTCTTTAGAGAATTTCATTTTGATGAAATGAGTTCTTTCTTAAATCATGCTTTAGTGTGCACACCTCAATCTGATGTCACAAATTAGCAAGCAGAGAACTACTTATATGACTTCCAAAGAGTCACAGTCATCCCAGAACAAAGCACACAAAGTGAAAATCATAAACAGAGATCATTTTATGGCATTTAGGGTCAGAGAAGGCCATAGCACAACATGTAGTCTTAATAGCTGGAACTTAATTCTAGCCAACAGCAGCCCATAAGCAGTACTGAAATACACTTTTCAGACAGATTAATGTAAAATGAGCAGTTGAAGCCACTATAATCTTACGTTTTATATTTAATCTTACATTTTACAATGCACAGTGATATCTATATTGGCTCTCCTCCTAACTGGGAAGTGAGATGTCACAACATAGGGAATGTGGACATTTTAAAGCTAGCAGTGACTCTTACATGTGTGCTCTTAAGCAGGGTTTTACTCTGCTATCCCATAATAATGCATTAAAATGCAGTGAGAACAGTAAGAAGCATAATCATACAGAGTAGTAAAGAGATGAGAACAGGTAACCAAACATTTTGTTCCATGGAGCCTTTTGAAGGACAACAAACTCCAACACATCCAAACTGTTACCATTATCACCAACAGATCATTGACACCACAACAAAGACCAAAGAAATAGAAACACTTTTTATACCGCTGCACTGCAGGATCATTGTGTAAAGTTTTTGAGTGGGCTGAATTATTTCCACGTAAATTAGTTTCCATAGCCGTTAATTGGCATAAAGCCCCTTCTTGTGCAGCTTTTGATATTTTGAACGCCCACCTTCCTTTGCTGAAGAAAATGTAAATAGGTTTTTATATGCATGTATAGAAAATATAAGTAGATGTCTATACATAGCTGGATTGTAATTTGGATTGAAGTATGTGAGCCCTTTGGTTATGATAAGGGGGAAAAAGGACTTCTTGGTTGACACACAAAAAATGTCAAATTCAGCTAAAATATTCATGTAGTCAAAATTGAGACTGAGAAACACAAATTTGTCTCAGTTCTGTGTTTTCTCTCTTCTGTGCTTTCCACGGTGACATTTAAAAAAGGCACGATATGGTGTTTTGCTCACCTGTACCAGTACAAAGCCCTGAGTAATAATAACATAGGACATGACATTTCTGCTCTTTCCGCTGTTTACTACTTTTTTGTATTTTGTTCTTTTTTTCCACTGACATGAAGAAGGTCTACTTTTACAGCCTCCTTCTGTCTCGGTGGGCTGTGCTGCAGACACTGTTAGTATTACTGTGTAAACACGAACTTCTGCTACAGAATCCCACTGTAATAAACCCTAAAGCTGGCTCATAGATGGTTTCACAGACCCCCCTCACTTCCCCTCCCATCCTGTCTTTCATCTCCTTCTGACTGTATCCCCCCCTCCTTGATACATGAAATGGGAAACCCCCTTTCATATGGGACCTTAAGTTTTGTATATGCAAATTTCTCTGAAACCATGAGTTGAGAAACAACTAGCAGTCTGACTTTATTAAGATTCTGTGGAGTCATTGGTCAAATGCAGTGGTCAGGTCTCTGGAGATTTAATGACTCACTCACACATCACACATAAAGAGACAGAGCGATAGAGTTCACACACACAAAATGTATAAGCAACCACATGTTACGGGGGGGGTCCTGAAATAGTGTTTTTACTGTAATGCTTTGTCATTCTTATATCTGCTTAAAAGATAACAGATACACTCTCGCAGGAACGTATGTATATTGCAAAGCAAGGTAGAGCAGACTCTAAATCTTACTTGAATTAGTGTGTCCGTAGAATAATGTGCAAATTGTAAAACCCACTGTGTCATCATTCCTGCCGCTAAAGCTCTTCGTGTTGTCAGTGTAAATATTGCCTAAAGTTTTTCACACATGTCAAGGCCTCACACATGCTATAGCACCTCCACGCCCAAAGCTAAAGCTGTGAAGTTACTCACGTTTGTTGCAGCTTTCACAGAAATCACAGGACATCGCTACATTGTAGCTTGCAGTGAACGTCCCTTTATCACAGGATTTACACTGACGATGACAGGTGGTCGGTGAGCGTTGTTCCACATACTGACCTGGAATATATGAAACATCAGTTTGTAGTTATAGCACTACTGTTGACGTGAAAGCCATGAGCTCTATTGGGATGCGAGGAAGTCGCTGTACCTGGTGGGCACTTGTTGCAGCAAAGATGACGTGTATCATATGGCCAGTAGTACTGTGTTTCACTGCACTTGTTGGGAGACTCAGAAGAGAGCACAGGAAGAGTGCAGAGTAAAGAAAAAATAAAATAACAGAGTGGCCGCATCTGGGACAAAGCATACAAGCAGAAGAAAAGGGGCAGGAGGAGGAGGGGAGTAAGCAGAAAGAGGAGGAAAAGCATTATTATTATTATTATTCTGTCAGATGCGTTCACATAATGATGCCAGCAGACACTCAGTGAAACATGATAAAACTCGAACATGATAAACATGATAAAGATTTCCGTCCTGAGAAAAAGAATTTGGTAGTAAGGCTGCTAAACATGTTAGGACACACATTTTAAATTTGAAAAAGCATGTAACACAACGATGACAAAATAAGTACAAAATACAGCACTAAGACAAACCAACTTTACACCCTACTGCAAGCAGGTTATAAGAATCTACTAAAACATTCAACATGAGGGCACACTTCTATTAAAGATCTGGACAATAGCTACAGCTGAAAACATATCTTGCTAAAGTCTTTACTTACTGTGGAGGAGAAGTTAAGATGTCACCTGGGACCCTCTGAGTCTGAGACTGAACAGGGGATCAGAAGTGTGTCAAGGGACTATTCATAAAATGTCAGTGATGACTCATCCTGTGAAAGTTTTACTTTAACACTCTTAACATTCTTCTGTTCCACTCTCTCATCCTTTTGTGCGACCACCCTGGCTGTGCACAACAATATGCCCTCCTTCAGCCTCCACGTTTTTCCATCATCTTCGCTGTCTTGTTTCCTTCAAAATCTGTTTTTGCTGCTAGCAGTCTGATACCTTCCCTTCTCTCATTTTCTCTTTCATCTCTCTCTCTCTCTCTCTCTCTCTCTCTCTCTCTCTCTCCTCTTCTTAGCACAGGATGATGAATTCATCTAATGTAAAGCATCATTTACCTCATAGGTATCTTTTACGCTTACAGAAAGGTGTTAATGAGAGAAATGTCATTCTAAGAGATTACTTTATGAGAAGCTGTGTAGTGTTATGAGGATTGAAAACATTGCAATGCCAAATGCAATCATAGGTCCCAAATCACTCATTACAAAAATGTATAGTATAAATGTGAACATTTGGCTGACAAAACATTAAAACAGTTAAGTCATCCTTTATCAATTCATACTCTGCATTTAACCTATTCTAAGCATTAGGAGGACAATCTCAGACGTCTTTCTTCAAATAGAGTGACATGTACCATGCTAAGGCATGCTTTTATTGTCTTATATATAATGGGATTATTATATAAAAATGTTACCAAAGGTGGGGCTTGGCTGAACTTAGAAGTGTTTACATTATGGAGTCAGATTTGGAGCCAGGACTTCTTTTAACAACAAAAAAGACTCTTTGCCATTGTGAGATAGGGCAAAACTGGGCATAAATGATGAGGATGATACATTTCCAGTTAATGTCTTTAATATTAGTGCAATTGGTAGCGTAGGTGTGAGAACATTAATCAGCAAAAACCAACAAATTTTCATTTCTGTGCAGATACAATTGCCTGTTTTTAGTTAGTTGCCAGCTACTGACAGAGTTACTACACTTGACCTCGGTTTTCACAGAAATCAAGCCACAGCACGTGACCTCATTTCTACACAGGCTAAAGTTGAGGCAGCCGTGTCTTGAGGGGCTGCCTCAAGCGACAAGTGTGACTCTATAGCTGAGCAGCAACACTCAAACAAAATACAGAGATGACTGGATGAGAGATGACTATGCATCAAGATCATTCTGAACTGGCTTACAGCAAACCTGGTCATGCTTATCTTGAGGTTTCAGTATCAGTATTGATGCTTGACCGTAAGAGTTAGTATGTTTGAACAGAACTTCAAAGGAGCTTTTGCCAGGAACATGTTGACTCTCCTGTTATGAAGTAAACAGATAAACAGTGCTACTTTTTAGTTGACAAAATCTGTATGCTGAGTCAGAAATGGGCCAGTCAGTCCTCACAGCTGGACTAAAAGACTGTGTGGGAAAATCAGCAGTATATTTGCATGTGCATGTGTAGAAAGACCTATGTATGCCAAACAGGTTAGAGTAATTGGCACTCTGTGTGTGTGACACAGAGGAAGACTGAATGAGAAGGAGGAGGAAGAGCAAAGAGATGAAGACACTTTGGTTGCTAACTGAAAAGGAAGGATGTGGTTGTTCTGAGGAAGCACTTGTCTTGCTCTGCTGAGTGAGCTCTTTAGTGTACTGTAATAGCAAAGTCACGTGAGGCTACGCGGTGCTGGCCTCGTGAATAAAGTACCAGTCTACTTCAGTATGCTTTTTTATGATACCTGTAAATAGAGTTGTACTTAAGTTATACTTACCTTACAGCCTTTACTTACTCACAGTGTACAAAGACCTTTGTATCAGGTAAGGTCTTTTCCAGAATAAATTAACATCAACTAATGATTTAAAGGTGATGGCTATTCAGCATTCACTCAGTCCCAGGTGAACTGTTTAGGGATAGAGCTATTCAAAGCGTTCATCCCTTTATATGGAATTTTCACATCTTTGGCACATCCAAGCAGAAAAACTGTAAGACCAAGATAAATGTAATAAACTTCTAGTTTCTGAAAGTGTGCTTGCATAGAAAATGGCTAACATGCCCTAAATCTACCCCAAAGTGACCTGGTGGATGTTAAGGGGTTAAAAATTAAATAATTTGAGGCATTAACTGCATATTTCTAGTTTTATAAATGTTCTATAAAATAGCTAATGAATGGCATAATTCTCTGTGGATTAATTGGCTTTGATTGTCTATGTGACAGTGTCTCAATTTGACTACTAAAGGTATTTAATAATAAGTGTTGAACTTCCAACCCAGTAACCTAGTTTTTTTTTCTCTTTAATTAAAGAGTAGTTAATAAGCAACCCCATTTACAAAAAGCAGCTGGCACACCTTGTATAATGTAAACGATCTAATGGCCTGCAGAGAGGTCAGTTAAGCATGCATAGCATTCTCTGGAAAAGACGCCATAAGAATGACAGCATATTCTGCTCCATCATATATCATTCAGCACTGATGCTGCTTTCACAGATGTGCAAGTTACATACATAATGGGCACTAATGTATCCGTCCTTTCATCACTATGCGGACTTTTAAAACGGCTGTCTCCTCTTTAGCCCCCAGGAGGCAGTCTTTTACTTTTTCATTCATCAAACCACGGGACAGTTGTCCACTTAACCTGATCTTAAGTGAGCTTAGACCTAGAGAAAGCAGAAACGCTTCTGGATCTTGTTTTTTTTTTTTTTAATGCCTTATCTTGGGCGCTCCTTTCATGGCATGCCCAGCTGGGAGTAGACCCTGGGAAAGACCCAAAACTCGCTGGAGAGATACACTATATGGAAAAAATAATGGCCCACTTACATAATATTACACCTACAGGAGCTGCTTGGCCACGGAAACCCATGCCATGAACTATGCAGTTATTGATTCAATTCAATTCAGTTAAATTCCATTAAATTCAATTCAGTTTATATAGCACCAAATCACAACAACAGTCGCTTCAAAGCGCTTTGTATTGTAAGGTAAAGACCCAACAATCAGACGACCAGCTATGAGCAAACACCTGGTGACAGTGGGAAGGGAAAACTCCCTTTTAACAGGAAGAAACCTCCGGCAGAACCAGGCTCAGGGAGGGGCAGCCATCTACCGCGACCAGTTGGGGGTGAGGGGAGCGAGACAGGACAAAGGACACACCGTAGAAGGGAGCCAGAGATTAAAGTCTTCAGAGCTTTTGCGACTTTTATGCACAATGTGGTTCAGCACTCTGTAACTTTAGTTGGTCTGCACTTTGCTGATTTGCTGTGGTTCCTTAATGCCACTGCAATTAAAAGATTAAGGGCTGTGGCTCAATACTTTGGTTCTTATACCTAAAAAGTTGAATCTGTTCATCTGGACGTAGCGATTTTTTAGTGGGAGAAACGTTTCGTCACTTTCTAGTGACTTCTTCAGTCTCAGCTGACTGCAGGCTTCCCCAACCTTATAAACAGTACATTGCATAATGACAGAAACCAGCACCATTGACTAACAATGGGCCATTTGGTCAGTTTCATGATCAATAGTATGCAAATTGCTAATTGGTTTGAACGGGGAGTCAAGGAGGCCATTTACGTGAAAAGGGAAAGACCATCTCTGAACCGAGGAGGGGGCCTAAGGGTACATCTGTCACCATCTTACAATGCTGTGATTGCAGCCATTCCCCAATCTCTGTGAATGGTACTCATGGCCATTGATCAATGG
>VUQS01060992.1:0-10530 GCA_015108495.1 Heterochromis multidens
CCGCGTTTGACAGCCAATAAGTCCGTAGTAACTACATAAATTGCTAAAAAGTGCAATAAACCACCAAAAAATATTTGAAACACTTGAAAAACGTTATGTTTTACACATATTTTTGTAGATACAGAAATGTCAAAGCTGTATCCCTCAAAATTGTAACAGAAAAACAGTTGCACAAAGTCCTTTCAAACCACAGGACATCTATTGTGAGTCGGGGTTTTTTTTTTTTGATACAGTCATTTCTATAAACCTTAGCGAACATGTAAAAAATGTATTTTGTGCACAATTTGCAAAAAGACAGCAATTTACATCAAGATAAACTATTTCTAATAGTGCAATCACAGTTCATAGTGTCCCAGGAACTTATATTCAGAAAGATATAAGGTCAAAACTTACTGTTCAATAGCACCAGTGGCAATTTGATGGGATTTGAGCATAAAAACTAAATTACACGCGGAAATGACGTCACTTCCTGTTTTCGTGGGTAGTATGCTAATGGGAGTGCCGGCGCTCCCATCGGTATTAACGGGTTAAAGTCTTAGCATCTTCAGCTCTGCCACCTCCAGCTTGGCCACTATCTCCAAACCATACACCATAGCAGGTCTCACTACCTTCCCTTTCACTCTTGCTTCTATCCTTCTGTCATAAATCACCCCTCACACTCATCTCCACCCACTCCACCTTGCCTGAACTCTGTTTGTCACCTCTCTTGTGCACTGTCTGTTGCTTTGGATGGTTGACTCCAGGTATTTAAACTTATCCACCTTCATTACCTCTACTCCTTGCATCTTCACCTTTTCACCTGTCTCCCTCTCATTCACACACATGTATTCTGTTCTGCCTCTACTCACTTTCATTCCTCTTCTCTCCTGTTCATACCTCCACCTCTCCAGACTCTCTTTCACCTGCTCCCTACTCTCACTACACATCACAATATTTTCTGCAAAAATTATAATCCATGGAGACTCCTGTCTGACCTCATCTGTCAACCTGTCCATTGTCATGGTATGCCAACCCAATGACTTGGCCACTAGGATGTCAAGGGGGTGGGACTAAAGGGGCTACAGGTGTAATAAATTGCCCTTAAGGAAGTAACAGGAGGTTGGTGCAAGACGCTGGGATGAGTGATTGGTGGAGGCTGTTCAAACACCACAGGGCAACACTATCCTCTTTTTGTTTGTTTGGAAGACACTGTTACTTTTGTGTTATGTCTTCTCAACTAAATATCAAGCTGTCTGGTGAGGTGAAGAATCACGACTCAAGACCAATGGACTGCACGAGCTGGGCCAAACAGCTGGAGTGAAGACTGGAGAGTGGAAGCAGGTCACTCATCATTTCACAGTGAGGGTCGTTTGTCTAGTGTCGGAGTCGCCTAGGTAAGCCCACACTTCTTTGCATGCATGGCAGCCAATATCTCTGCATCTGGTATGTGCGTCGCTGCACTCTGGTCACCCCTGGATTGACATCAGATGAACAGCTTTGCGCTTATTAGCAGAGTGGTTCGGTGACCGTGACACCATCACCATCGCAAACAAGAAGGGGCTCAAAGTTGAACCGATGTAATCCCACCCCCACCTTGAACCCATCTGTCACTCTTACCTCACACCTCACCACTGTCTCACTGTCCTCATACATGTCCTGCACCACCCTCACATACTTCTCCACAGTTCCTCTCTTGGCACCCTATCATATGCTTTCATCTAGATCCACAAAGGCCCAGTGCAACTCCTTCAGACCTTCTCTATACATTTCCATCAACACTCTGAAAGGAAATATCAAAATTAAAACACAATCACTTGCATAGCATAAAAGCTCAGACTGTTTTTTGTTTTTTTTAATACTGCCCTGGTCAGTATGTTGAATGGGATTAATGATGCTTATTAAATCAATATAGGATGTAGATTACTGAAAAACAATTACAACAGTAAGGAGCCCTCCAGCAGATGTTATGGTTCCCAAAGACCACTAAATTACATTTATAGACAATAAACGTCAAGAAGGCCTAGTGGTTCCACAGTGTAGTGGTTTTCACATTTGCCTAACAAGCAAACAATCACTGGTTCAGTCCTGGGAGGAGACAGAAATCCCTTTGGGGTTGCATCAGGAAGGGTGTCAAAAATCTGTGGAGCGACCTGCTGTGACACTTTGTTAGTAAGGGAGCAGCCAAAAGTAGCTGTAAACATCAAGAAAGCCTAAAATGACAAAATGTGGTCACAGCAAATATTGTTTTGATGTAGTTTGCACATTTTAAAAAACATCCACTTTATTTTAGTACCCCAAAAATCTGCATAGCACTGAGGTACGTATATCATGGAGGAACAGGAGGGTAATTGTTTTGGTGGTCAATTTGCTTTATTTTTGTTTTTTCTTCTTTTCGCTTCATTGGGTCTCTCACAATGGCAGAGCACATGTACAGTCCATAAAAGTTGTACTCTTGAGCACTTTAATTTAAAAAATAATAAAAACAGCACATTTATGAGACTGATTTAATTGATAGTCTCATATTTCATTGTTGTACTGCCCCCTTTTTTTCTGTGGCAAGTCACGACCATTTATTGTATTACAATCGTTTATTTCCCACACTAATCACACTTCCCCTTTTGTATCTTGCCAAAGCTTCTTTCTCATCCAGAGACACATCAAACACTGCTTTGGTGTTTCAGCTACAGCACAGGAATCTCTAAATAGCCTAGATGTAGCGCCACTGAATCTGCAACAGTTAGTTGTGTAAATTAGGGGAAAAAAAGGAAGGATGGTGGAATCACTTCAGAGGCATTACTCAACCTTTGGGCAGATATGACACTAGAGAGCCAGATAACTAACACAAACCTCTGTGTGTCATTCCTCCTGCTCCCTGAGGTATTGTACTGCTGCCTAACATGTGAGCATAACCTACAGTTAAAACAGTGACTCCACACTCTCACTGAACTCACTCGAGACCCAGCGGATGACAGAGATACCCAGTATTTTAATGTGCACACTCATCTGTGTGTACATAAAGCACAAGTCCCCACTGTACTGGCAACTATCCCTCTCATTCTTACATGTATGAATGAATTATGTCTGCCAGAACAGCATCAAGTGGCTGCTGCATGATTTAAACCCATCAGGACAGCGAGCATTGGGTGCGTTTGATTTTTTTCTCAGATTGTCACAGACACTTCTTTGGATACGTGATCGGAGCCGAGGCTGCCTCTGTGGCTGCTGCCTCTGTGGCTGCAGCCCCTGCGTCAGTGCGCAGTATTGTACAGGAGCTGAGCAGAGAGAGCCTCTAGCAGGAGGGCTGAAAGGATTTGGCAACTCATCTCCATGTCATGCCAATGAAAGCCTGTCTCCAATTAGATTTGCAGAGGAAGAGCGACATATCGGCCCACTGCTCAACAAGCCCTGGTGGGAGAGGATTGAAGGGTGGAGAGACGACAGAGAGGAACTGGGGAAGAGAGGCAGACAAAGACGAGAGAGAGAGAGAGAGAGAGGGTGTGTGTGTGTGTGAGAGAGACAGAGAGAGGTAGCTGTTAAGGCTGAGCAAGAGTGGAGTCTCGCTTGAGAAAATAGGCAAACCCTAAGAACTCCCAGAGACAGGGGCTCACAAACACACACACACAAAAGACGCGCACAAGTGGCAGTGCACACATCGTTCCCTCCAACACTCAGCTTATTCCACTTCATCACACTCGTCTTTCACCACCTTTCATCTTCCTCCCTCTGTCTATCTCTCCTCCACACAGCCCAAGCGCCGCCGCTGCCGCCACCGCCACTGTCAATCTCTCAGTTTGAGCCCAGCTTGCTTCATCATCATATTTTTAATCAAACACACACAGTGTGTTAATTAATCTTATATTCGGCTGTTTAATTATCAATGACCCTGTTTCAACGTCTAATTCTCGGCTTCATTCAATAGACTTCATTTTAAACATCCCATAATGTTCTGATTGAATTACTCTTGCTATTTTGGGTCGAGGAAATTATTTCAGAAGCTCTGAAATATGATTCACGCCCACAACTGCCAGTGGAGCAATGATGATGACGGCGGTGGTGGTGAGGGCACCGCTTCTTTTACAAACGATCGTCTGGCTACGAGACAACATTTAAAAACATAAAACATACAGACACAGAATAAAAACAACATTCATTAACTCATTACCATTTAAGAATGTGTTCATTAAATATTATTAGCCCTGATAAAAGTTGTCTTGGACTGATTAAGTGCTGCTGGTGTAAAGAGCTGATATCTATTTGGTTCACTATCGTGTGCATAATTATGTATGAGTAAATGTAACGGATTAATTTAAGCAATAGACACATTTCATTAGTACATGCTTGAATAATTCTGATACTACTGGCTCAAGACAGAGAAACAGGAAAGTAATTGTGTGAAAAATAGTGTTTACAAATGGCAAATTTCTTTTAAAGCTTTAGTCTGTGTCAGCTTTAAATCAAGAGAAGCTGTGGAGATGACGGAGGGGGTGCTTATCTACATCTGCCTTAACAAGTAACCTAATAATGCCTTTTCTGTAATTAACAGTGACGGTTTAATTCAACATTGTTTGGGAGCATTTACAGAAGTACCAGAGGCCACTCCATGTTAGAAAACAGCATAACAGTCCAAGCAAACCTCCTGGGACACAACGTGCCCCTCTCTGTGGGATTTAACAAAGACTACACAGAGCTTACTTCCCCCCTGGCTTCAACAAACACACATGAGCACGCACATGCTACACAAAGATTTAAAAATATGGTCACTGTTGTTGTCAAATTAACATCCTTAAATAAAGATTAAAATAAAATGAATGGATGATACATAAACTAGGTGTGTATTAAGGCACATTCTAACACTCCTCGGATTTTGTGTATGTGTGTGTGTTTGTGCCATCTCACATTAATGTTAATGTAGTGCTTCTTTCTAAATTAAGGCATAGCAGAGCAGCCATGTGCAGTCCTCAGGATGTAAATGTAAAAGGATGTGGAGCGACTTAAGGACATCGAGCCAGGGTTTTAAATGTGTATTCTGCACCAGGCGAGGCATCATTTAGAGGTCCTTATTTTTTGTTTTTACTGACCCATTGGGTGTGTTACCCAGCGTGATGCGCCAGCTTTTGATGTTCCAAGGTCAACCATTTTTAGAGTTGTGAACAGAACTGAGAAGGATATCCTCAGATGTAAGTGTAAGGTCATTTTCTTTCCCAAAAACACCTCTAAGGAAGTTAGCCAAGGATTTGGACAGCTGACACAACACAAGGCCTTCAGTAAGGCTGTGTGGGGGGGGGGCGTAGATGGCTGTCACATATGAATTTAACCACCAGACAATTACTTCAACTACAGTTTCACCCAATTCAACTTCAAGGCATTCACAGACAGCAAAGAGGCGGCGTCTGTAGGGCAGACAGTGAGGTCAAGTGGAAGTGAAAGCTCTGTTTTGTTTATGTCTACCTGTTCAACAAGCCTGAACATGGAGAAAAGCCATCTTTTCAGATGCTTCCATACAGCACTTGTATATTTGCGAGAGCACGGCTTAATTAGGAACAAGCTGTGTTTATGCAGACTAACTGCTTGCTTAGTTTGCCACCTTGAAGTCTTTTCAATTGTCCAGCACAGTGGTTTCTCGGTTGAAGAACGACCTGTCCAGTATGTGCCGTAAGAGGAGTAATGATTAGCCAATCACGACCATGGGCAGGACTAAAGCTGTTGTCAAGCTTTGCTGAGTGAAGTGTCTCCATAGGCATATTTTAAATGGCCCGTGCAATCCCTGAGGCATGGTGAACCAATCTAAACTGTTTTACATTCCTCCATTCCTATACTCTTAAAACCCAGTATGTTGGAATGGATACAAACGATGCCTTTAGATTCAAGAGCTTGTATTAGTTTCTAGTAATTGGTTGGGGAAAATCGAATCCCTTCCTGCAAGGGAATCAGCTAGAGTGGAGGCAATGCCAGAGTGAAGATAAGGAGTGCCAGTTCACTTCAAATCTGCAAGATTGCTGTAAACTCACCTGCAGTCTGAGAGCACCTGCCCCCTCCCTCTCTAGCAGCATGCAGGGGTGTGTCTAAAGGCGGCCATGGGTGTGCTGTGCTACATTTATTTTAAAAGCTTTAAGTACTATATACTTAAAGTATATATATACCATATACTGTATATATACAGTGTTATATACTGTATATAGTAATTCAAATTGGCTGGTGAAACACAGATTTTGAAAAATTACCCTGTTTATTTCTGTTCCCGAGATCCCACACATGTTCAGGCTTCAGATACAATATTATATAACTGAAATTGTAGTAATGATTATTAATAATTACCTCCAAGTTTATAAACAACTGAAAACACAATCAAAGCACTCTTTGTAAAATGTTCTTTGAAAACAATTACTCCTCTATTCAGAAATTGCGGTGAAATCTGGATTGCATTACATTTTTTAAGGATATCTATTACAACAAAACCTCTATTTACAAAACTGCATCAAAATATATTCATTTGAAGCACAGTGGATTCAAAAATAATTGAATGAATATGTTGAGTCTCTCACTAGTGACTGGAAGGCAGCTTCTTTCTTCCTCCCCACCTGCTGAGCAAAGCTCACACATCTGCAAATTACATGCTACAGTCTTACAGCAGGCTCAGTGCATCCGTTCCCTGCAGAAAGCTGTTATTGGTTAACAAACAGCATATTTCTGCCTAAAGGTACTGACTGCCACCAGCATATTAGGATCCTTGGTTATGCTGTCCTACATCTTCAGTAATTTAATTTGTGAACTGTATTTTCTTATGCTTTTTCTGAATTATTCTTTATCTTTATAAACATTTAACATTAATATGAGTGTTTTCTTTTCAATAGCTCTTGCCTTAAATATGACAAATATAAAACTCAGTCCTCCGTGTACCTACAGTGCTGATGCAGCCTGCAAGAGTGTCACATTGGACGTGTGAGACTTGCATTTTGTGCCTTCATTCAAAGCATCTGATGGGAAAATTTCAGATTTCCACACAGAAAAATAAAAGCTCAGCTTACACCGTAATGTGTCTTTACTGCTGGGCTGCTGACAATCACAGTGGAAGGCAGTAGAAGAGGCTGTACCAGCATGGTTCAACAGCAGTTTAACCAACTTCAGCACTGGGGCTAAAAACATCAAGCAGAGCTCCAGAAAAGAGAAATGGGTCACATTGACCTTTTCTCCTTTGCAATTAGTTTGATAGGTTATTTAAAAAAAAGAAGAAAAAAAACCCAGCTCCCTATATATTTCTAAGTAGCTCTGAGTGCAATGATGCAGCTAAAAGAAGTTCATTTTTGATTCTTCTTCACTCACTCATTGACTAAATCCTTTCTTATCCCCTATTTCCATTTTTTTCCTTATACTACATCAGGCAAAGGTTTTCAGTTGGTCAAAACTTAATAATAAGACTCCCTTTATGTTTATTTAGAAAACACAATTCCCATAGGATGGTTTTTAAAACACATATACAATACTGTGCAAAGGTCTTGGGCCACCCCTTAATTTCTTTATATTTTGCTAGCAAAATGGGAAATAAACTCAGCGATTTATTGAAACATGTGCAAACATACATGGAAATACAGTATATAAGGCAAAATTAGAGTTTGTACAATTCTTTTTTACAATTTTCATGCTGAAAAATGACACTTTTCAGATGGTTTTGCACGGTGGATCAAAATCTGACAGTGTTTTTTTCTTTGCGTTCATAATGCCATCAGTTTTGACAATACCTCAGGCTGAAATGCAGCCCTTAACCATGACAGAGCCTCAGCCGTGTTTTAAAGATGGCTGTACTTGTTTCTTGACTGCAGGTATTTGCTGGATTGTTTTTCTATTTCTTAAGAATATGATTTTCAGATACGGGTCATCTGTTGTAGATAGATTTTTAGACCTACCACTTCTTTTGTCCTCCACTTGTCCAGTTTCCTCAGTTTTTTTAAGGACACACTGCACACCGTACTAACATATGCCATGTTTGCAATTAATAGCTCTTTGGGAATCAGCTTATTGCTGTAAAAATACTATTTTATAAATGGAAACAAATTGTGTTTTTGTGCCAGGCTGATAGCAACAAAGTGCCTAAAGATACAATTTAAAATTGGTTCTTTGCTAAGTTGTCTGTTATGTGTAGACACAACACTGGTTCATCACTTGGAAGAAAAATATAAAGTAATGAGGGAGGGCTGAGGACTTTTGCACAGTACTGTTAATTTCATTTAAGTCTCAGTTCCAGAACATTGAAGCTTCCCCTCTTAGTCCTCTTAGATCATCCTAAATATTCAGAGTGCAGTCATGCTAACAAAACAGTAAATCAGATCAATTAAGTTTGAACACCTCTATTATCACAAATGCTGGGGCAAATTTTAAATCATCTAGTTCTTCTGGGAAGAATAACAAGATTATCAATACTCACAACCACTCTGCTACGTCAGCATTAAACTGTGTTATAGAGTACATATTATAAAGTAATATCTTTATAAGGTAATTGATCATTTTTAAGACATTAAGCTGCACACACCTACACACTGAATCTGTTATTCACAGATGACAACCTAATGCAAAATCCAGCATAAAGCTTCTCAGTAAGGTGATGCACCACAACTGCAAAGGTTATAGCATATGATTCACATCAAATTCATACTCATCAGACCTTTTAGTGCTCCCTAGTGTCTCTTCCAGGATGAACAGAGGTGCTGCCATCCTGGAAGAGACCAATCCCAATAGGATAGAAATGTCTCATCACATGATAAAGGTGATCACTCAGAACAACTTTGTATTGATTTGCGGTAATCCTCCCCTCTGAAGGGTGGAGTGGACACAGACCATGCCAGCAAAATGCTCGCTACAGCGTAACATACACACTCATGCACTTTTTAACAGTGACATCATCTTCAAATCACACACTAAGCAGGGAGAAAAAGGCTCAATCACTGGCTGAGGAAGAATGCCACATGGCTCACACTTGGCTAAGCGAGCAGCGTTAGCTCATGGCTGACAGACTCAGAGGAGGCGGCTGCATTCAGTTATCACTCAGAGAATAAAAGTCCCTTGTGTTGTGTTATATCTGAAGGGTTTATGATTTTACATCAAACTTTAAATTGTCCCTTAAAAGGCTTATTACTGAATGAATGCAGTCAATACTCGTATTTATTTACTTCCCATTTTGAAGACCAAATATGAATGAAGTACTGGAAGGTATATCTGTGAAGTGCTTTTGTGTACTCAGACAGCTGCAATTCAATAAAGCATCACAAACATCAGCCTCCAGATCACATCCATCAACCCCTCTCTAAAGCAATTCAACTAAACCATCATGAAGACAGGATGTATTAGAGGACTGTTTAGAGTGTAAGTAGTTAGGAACTTACTGTGCAAAAGTCTCCAGCCACCCCTCATTTCTTTATATTTTGCTTCCAAGGAGCCAGACTTTCTTGTAATTTTTTAAAGTGGTCTTCAACAATAGTTCTCCAGGCTCTCTGAAGGTTTTTAAAGCTTTTCTTGGGACATTGGCTGCTTTTTCACTCATTTTCAGTCCAGACCTTGTACCTGACCATTTTCAAAGGTCAGGTTATGTTTTTTGTTGTTTGTTTGTTGTTTAAGCCACTTAATATTGACCTAAAAATGGCACCTAACTCAAGGGATGAACCAGTGCCGTGTCTACACATGACAGACAATTTTAAATTGTATCTTCAGGCACTTTGTTACTAGCAGCCTGTCTCAAAAATACATAATTTGTTCCCATTTCTTTAATTGAATCTATGAAAAATGCCAAAGATATCACACTTTGACAGACATAAAATAATATTTTTGCACCAACAACGTGATTCTCAAAGAGCTATTAGCTGAAAAATTGGCATATCTTGGGATGGTGTACAGTGCATCCTTAAGAAAGCTGAGGAAACTGGACAAGTGGAGGATAAAAGAAGAAGTGGGAGGTCTAAAAAAACTATCTACAACAGATGAACACTATCTGAAAGTCATTTACTTAAGAAGCAGGGAAAAATCCAGACACAAACCTGACACAGGACATGAAAGATGTGTCTGGCCCTTCAGTTGATCCATTTACTGTTCACTGAATCCTCATCAGAAATGGTCTCAGTGGAAGGGTGGCTGTCAAGAAGCCGTTATTAATGAAGGGAAACAGGGCAAAAAAAAGACTGAGGTCTGCCAAATTACACAAGAACTGCACTGAAAATCAGTGGCAACAGGTCTTATGAAGTGATTAATCCAAATTTGAAATTTTTGGTTCAACTTGTCATCAGTATATACAGGGCAGGTCAGGAGAGAGGTACAACAATGAGTCTCTACAGCTATCTGTAAAACATGGTGGAGGCTCAGTCATGGTTTGGGGCTGCATTTAAGCCAGTGGTGTTGGTGATCTTGTTAAAATTGATGGAATTATGAACACAGAAAAGTATCATCAGATTTTGATCCACCACGTAAAACCATCTGGAAAGAGTCTGATTGACAACAGCTTCATTTTTCAGCATGACAATGATCCCAAACACACTGCCAATGCAGTAAAAAAATACCTGGATAGAAAAA
>VUQS01060992.1:10550-22833 GCA_015108495.1 Heterochromis multidens
TCATCAGATTTTGATCCACCATGCAACACTATCTGGAATTGATTGGCAACTGCTTCATGTTTCAGCATGACAATGATCTCAAACACACTGCCAATGCAGTAAAAGCATACCTGGATAGAAAAACACACAGTGGAACACACTGAAGCAGTGTGGGATCATCTTGACAGAGAACAGAACAAAAGGCAGCCAACATACAAAGAAGAGCTTTGAATGTCCCTGAAGAAGCCTAGAGAACTATTCCTGAAGACTACTTAAAGAAATGACAAGAAAGCTGCCTAAGAGAGTTCAGACTGTGTTGAAGAATAAAGGTGGTCACACCAAATATTGACTTTTAAGCTCATTAAAAATGTACAAACTCTGTTTTTGCCTTATATACTACATGTTATGCATATATATGTACATGTTTCTATAGACTGGTCCACCTATTTTCCCTTTTCCTATCAAAATATAAAGAAATGAGAGGTGGCTCAAGACTTTCGCACATTACTGTGCCTAGAACTGCTACTGTGGGGACAAGTAAGTACTCTGTTGAAAATGAAAAAGTTAAGATATTCAGCATCTGAAACATTTACTTACAGTAAACAGCATTTTATGATTCATACATGCACATATTGAGCAGTCTTTACAGCGCTATAAACACTGATTTAAAATGTATTTTTTTCCATTATGAGTTTTTCTCTTATGGTAAACCAGATGTGATAAACCCACAACCAGCACTTTGCCATCAGAATTCATTAAAACACCAGAGGGTTTCTATTATCTCCTCTAAAAGACTCCATCATGGATTCAATTCTGCACCACTAGCTGCTGAAACATAATCATCAACTGAATGTCTAATTAGAACAAATTAATCTCCCTGTCTCACAAATACATTCGCTCGCATATAAACACATGCACACACACACACACCAAATGACATGTAATGCCCAGTAAACCCCTTCAGCACACATACACACACACACACACACACACACACACACACAGAAACACAAAGGCTCCTTTGAAAGCACAGAAAACCACTGTTTGCCTCAAGCTTTCTCCACCATTCCATCACCACTGTGTGCACCAAGAGGGAGATACAATTAATTGTCTGATTCAATCTCCCACTGTTACATGTGACGCTCCGGCAGCACTCACATTATGTCAGTCAAGACCAAAGCCTTGTCTTAACACAGAGTGGCAGAGAAGACGACAGAGAACAACAGATTAAATCAAGTCTGCAGAACAAATGTGTAAAAGATAGAAAACAGTTCATTATAATAAAAAATAACAGAGGATAAATGTGATTTTTTTTTTCTTTTGCTACACAAAGCAATCTCTGACTAAAGAAATGAACAGAGGGAAACTTGTCAGACACTGAAAGCCCAAGTAAGACAATGAGATGGGGAGGTGGTGGGGGGTAGGGAGCATCACCTCTGGCCCAGCCTGCTAATAGAAAGCTCCTTCATGAGGAGTTGATTAAGCTCGTTAGCACAGCGGAGAACACAGGTAATTAATCACTGACACATGGGAGCATGCATGCTGATTGGGCCATATCCCACCAATCCACATGAGCACGAGACATAATTAGACCTGACCCTGGCTATCACATGGCCTGGAAAAGCAATTGGTGTGCCAAAAATTACAGAGACACATATGTAAGCAAGCATTGATATAGACAGTTAGATTGATTATAGATTTTTTTTTTTTTAAGTATTTTAACTTTTTCATGAACCCTGTTGGTTTTACACCTAATTCAATTACTGTAATCCAATGAGTGCAGACACAGCAGAGACTGAAATATGTGACAGTCCCCAGCTTTTCACGATGCAACAAATTACAATGTTTTGTTTGACCCTAAGAGCAGCGCGGTGGTGCAGTGGTTAGCGAAGTCATTTCACACCTCCTGTTCGGCTGGGGCCTTTCTGTGTGGAATTTAAATGTTCTTCTTGTGGCTGTGTGGGTTTTCTTTAGCAGCTATTACTTCCTCCCACAGTCCAAAAATATCGTCCGAATATTAGCATGTTAGGGTAATTGGTGATTCTAAATTGACCTCTCGCTGCCTCTCATCCTATGACAGCTGGAATAGGCTCCCGTGACCCTAATGCATGATTTATACTTCTGCACTGATAAACTAAAATGATATATAAAGAGGCATCTTGTGATTGAGTTTTATATTCTTTCAGATTCAACAATGGCAAAAAAAAAAAATGGTAGAGAGACAAACGGAGTACAGGGCCAGAAGAAATATAGACATTTTTTAACCGTTTTATAAATTCAACTCTGTTGGATTACATTTTTGTATTAAATAAACAAAATATAACATCAAAATGTGTTTAATTGTGTGCATTGAATCTGGAAATATTATTTGAGTCAAAAACGCATGACATTTCAGCACATTTCAAGTGAAAATGCTGAGCTGGATGACCAATTATTTCATCATAACCTCCAATGGATGGTGTATTTTCTTTTTTTATATATAATTACAATCTATGATAATCTGTAAGGGGCAACTAAACTGAAAGGAAATGATCATAAACTGTAAACATAAATAATGAAATTACAAAAGGTCTGTGACGAGGTTGAATTAAAGTTTGACATGCTTAAGAAAATATTGCAAAACAATAACTTAAATTTAGGCGTTAAGATGGGAAAACCGATGTCTATAAAATGTAAGCATTACTAAGTCACATCACATCAAAAAAAGCTTTAAATTGTTAATGTAATTGTTTCTGACCTTTGTCAGCTACAAATGGCACAGATTCTGTAGAACTGCCCACCTAACTGTGCATTTTTTGCCCAAACCTAACCAAACAGCTTATGAAAACAAAAGAAATGTCATAAGATAATGAAACATAAGAGAGCAAAGTGGATTCAGTCAGTGCCACCTCTTCAACCTTTGAATGTGGATGTTTGTTGTTGTTTTAACCTGGAAACACATCTCTGTGTACTGCTTCTTTACAGCAGGGTACACAGCCTCCATTTAATGAGTTGATAATGCCCTCCTGGTGGAAGCCGCCTTTTGGTGATATGTATGGGACTGGAAACAGATTCTTCAATAGGAAAGCGGTTGAGTGATTAGTGAACTCAACTTAATTTGTAAAACTGGTGCACTCTTTGCAAGTTATGTCTGGAAACTGGTATTCTGCATGCTGGTTTGCTGGTACAGCTTACAGGAGCTGTTAATGAAACTGTGCCACAGTGACTATTAGTGACACTTTAAAATAAAATAAAATAAAATATGAGACATGTTTGCCTTGCTCTCACTGCGACTGAAGGTGTGGCTGCTCTGCTCCAAGTGGTCTGATGCCATTAAAATCAAACATATCTGAACAGTGCTGTGAAGAGCTGCTCCTTGTGGATTATATAAGTTACCCCTTTGGCTCCAAATGAGTACAGTAATTGGATTTGTTGAATTCTGTTGCCAACAAAACCATCACAATATCTTTTAAATGGTCTCTTTTGCCTATTCCTACATCTCCCACATGCATGTGAAGGGAAATAAAACTGGCAACATAAAGAAACACGTGCTACCTCAACAGCTGGTAACACTGACTGAAGATAGTCTTTACTGTGAGCATAGATTAAATCTAAAACCTAGTCGCATAAATCAACCTAAAAAAGAACAAAGCTGGGAATAATTACATGTTACAGTAAGAACCTGTGACATTTTTGAGAAGAACAAATATTAGTCAACTGTAGCTGTTAGACAGTATTCTGTGACCTTCGGGTAACGTTAAATATATCATAAAAAAACAAAAACAAATGTGATTTATTTACTTGGTATTTGTTGAACATTGTATTTATTTCAGTTTACCGTACAGTCCTTACAGTGCAGAGCAAAATCCAAATCCTGCATGTTGCATCTCAGCAAAAGTAAAACTGAGTGAGTTCATGCACGTCACAGAGCAGAAACAAAATATCTGATGAAATCTGCTCAGCACAGCAGAACCTCAGGATAAGTTTAAGGCTGATGATAAATGGTAAATGAACTTAGTGGTTCTATAAATCACTTAATGTTTTTTTTTTTTTTTTGTAGAGGAGGACCCACATGCAGGATACAAGTGGTACTAGGTAAGAGCCTGAAAGCAGAGTCTTTAGTAAACAGACTGAGGTCATGCATGGGTGACTACTCAGCAGAAGCAACAAATTCAGGCAAGTGATAGGCAGGGAGGTAAAGTCCAAAAACAGGGGGAAAACAAAGGAGGAACATGAGGAAAGAAACAAAAATATACAAGAAATCTCAGAACCACAGAATAAAAAACATGAGGAATGCAAACTAGGAAACTGGCTTGAAAGCCTGATGGATTAAAATAACAACACAATCTGGCAAACAAAGAGGGAATGGGAGTATATAAATCAGGGAGTGACTGATTGGGAACCGGTGGTGGAGAAAACTGGCAGGAAAAGAACAAAGGTAGGAAGAAACTAAGATGCAAGAAAATAGGGATTACAAAATAAAAGAAGTTATAGAACAGAAACCCCAAACCATGACAGTTTCTCCTTCATTCCTTCACACATCAGGAGCAGGAGAGCTGGATCATTTTAAATATTCTGGGTTGAATCATAACATCTGCTGCATCTGCTGTGGCCAGTATGAACAAACAACAGTTGACGGCAGCTACAGTAACTCTGGACTGCCATCAAGACAAATTTAAGGTTCAGTGTCTCTTTTAGAAGTGGAGGGGCCGGAGATTAAACCATGTGATTAATAGACAATTTATTCTACAACTGGAGCCAAAGTCACCAATAAAAAGTGGATTCAGAACTGGATATGAATTCAATAAAATGCTCTCAAACCTTCTTGAAGCAATTACCGAGGACCTTTAGTCTGATCGCTCACATGGTGAATTCAGTGTTTCATTAGCAGAATGGGCTCATGACACTCTCCCCACTCCATTTCTCCATTTCAATATTTAACAGATGTTCCGCTTTCATTAATTCACTAATTATTTGCAGTCAGATTAATGTTGCACTGTCAATAAAACCCAACACTTCCTGCAGATGTTTCACATTAAAAGCCTCCCATGAAAAAAAAGGGGGGGGGGACTCAAAGCTTTGAATGTGGAACATTTGTGGAAGAAATGCGTGGCTTGATGGGAAATTTTAAAAAATGGAACAGAAGAGGAGAAATAATGAAATAAAAGAACTTCTGCATGCTGGGAGGGTGCATGTGACGTGAATATGTTGTGGTGCTGGTGGAGGAACAGGAAACTGCAAAGTAAAATCGAAGCAGAAAAACATTAAAGATGAAATATATGCTTAAAAGAAAAAAAAAAATAGGGACAGAGGCCTGTTTCTCATATGAGACTGTTTCACATAAGGGTCTGGTTCTCTCTGCAGTTGAGGTATATCAACAATTTTACAATGAACAGTTAATTTTATAAGAAACAGAGTTGTGCTGTGACCTAAACAGATATAACTGTTAAAATTTTTAAAAAGAGTTAAAGTGAAATAAGGTTGTAATCTACAGCGTGAATTCATAGCATACTGCAGTGCATTACTAGGCTGATCTACAGCTGTAAGCCTTTATGTGAGCCTTTAACTGTGTCAAAACTCATGTTTGCCCTCTCTCCTCCCTCTGCCTCTCCCTCCTGCTTCCCTCTATCTTCCCTACATCCCTACACTCAGCCTTTTCAATTCAGCTTTCCTCTCTAACAAGCACACAGGGTGAGAGTGCAGGCTGAAGTCAAGAGCGGTGTGCAAAGAGAGACATGCGGTTCAAAACCTTGTCATGACGCACCTTCCCTCAGCACGTCTTAACTCCATTTCCCTTTCAGAGTTCCCTCATCTCCCCTCCACTTTTCTTGAACCGTCAATCTCTTACTCCTCCGTGACTTTCAGACATTCATGAGAGCCTGGTGAATGAAGGCGATTTTCCCCAACATCTCATCATCCCAATACCTCCACTCTGCTTTGTCTCTCTCTGTGCTTTTTCTGCCCTCTTTTTCTGAAACCCCATCTCTTGTATCGCTCTCTCTCTCATCCCTTTATCACGCACGCTGCGGTTAAATCAGATAGGCCGGATAAGTGTGGCAGCATGGTTACACAGATACCACGGGCACCAGAGAGAGCAAAAATCAATCACTTCACCCTTTCCCTTTCATCAGCTATCTTTTCCCTCTGTCTTTGTACCCATCCCTTCCTCCTTCAATCTTCCCGCTCTTCTGTTTCGCAGCATCCTCCTCCTCGTTATCTTCTGAATACCATTCAACATTTCCTTCCTATTTCAATATGTTGCCTTTTCCCTCCTCACCCCTACCAAAAAAAAATAAAAAATAGGATGCCCTCCCTGCCTCTCTCTCCCAGCACAGATGCCAACACATCTTTCCCGCATTTCCTCCATTTGTGGTGCACGTCTCCTTCAACAGTGCAAGACTTTTTGACTGACAGCAGCTGGCCTGTCAAAGCCAGGGAAGTCAGGAAAGAAGAGGACTGGGAAGCAAAGAGTAAGCGAGAGAGGGAGAGACACACGGAGAAGGGAGAAGCGAAGGATAGAGAAAGACATTTCTAATTCAAAGAGACATGCAGTGTTTCCGTGGCAACTCGGTTTCTATAGAAACAGTCTTGCTAAAGATGCCATTAGTGTGAAAAAATACCTACTTACACTCCACTGCACTGTACGCACACAAATATAGGAACATATCCGTTCTTATGTGCTTAGTCTGCATTTGGAGAGAGAGAAGGCACACATGAGCGCGCTCCTGCTCGCAGTTTTATTCATGCACACACCTGAGGTCAATTATAATAGCTCAATTACAGGCCACTTATGTTCGTAGCTCAATTATACATTTGGCCCTTTGGGAAAAGAAGTGACAAATTGTCTCGCTAATATTATTAGCTGTACTAGTGCTGATTTTGTTTTGACTTTGCTCTTCAAATCATTTCCTTCAGATTAGGCTGAAGGGGCCAAAATTCTCCATATACCATCTCATTGATGCTGACGGTCTGCAGACACCCACTCATCCTCAGACATACAGTCTACTACATGTAACTAAAACAAGCTAACTCAAACTGACAGAAGTGGACTGTATATTGAGTCCCACTCTTCGTATGTCCCAGCACCTATAATCAAGAGCGAGCCGTGTGTGCGTATCCTTGTAACATCTTCACTGTTTCGTGGCTCATGATTCAACATAATGAGGTCTCACTACAACGACGGAGACAGAGTTATGTCACAGTTTCATCAGAACAAAATACCCCAGAACACCACCACACCCTTCCTTAATGCACATGAACGTGGGCCTGCTATGTAGGACTGCAAGTAACAAATAATTTTAAATAATTTGCTAATTATTTTCAAAATTAAAGGAGTGATCATATCGTGTTTAAAAAATAAATGAAAATAGTCAGACTACAGTCATGTAAGACAAGGAAAAGTATCACAACCTGACCTTTTAAAAGCTTACAAAGCAATTACTTGATTCTCAAAATATTTTCCTTTTTTAAAATTTATAATCAGTTTACTGACTGGTGCAGCTCTCATTTTATGGTGGATACATTTAAAAAAATAAGCAGTATAGGTATTTTTATTTTTTTTGTCATTGAAACAAAACAAATTACCTATTTGAAAAGCCCATAACGTTGCTATAGGGAGACATATCAGTGGGGCTTACTCTCAGTGTCCTTGATCAAAACTTCTATTTTTTATTAAGCAGTACTTCAACTTACTTTCTAGTAACTGAGCACAGCGTTAACTCAGGCAGGCCACAGAGTCAAGAGAGCTTGGCAATTGGTAGATCTCATCTAGGGTCCTCTATTTAAGCTACTTTAGTCTCCTGACAGTTGCTGTGAATGTGCAAACTGCTTTGCAACCCACCTCCACCCCAGCTCCTCCTTTTCATGCTGTGTTTGACTTGATCAATATCAGGCCACCTGCCATCAGCTGCACTGGGGTCTTGCTGCTCTTCTCTCCCCCTCCTGTGTTTTGTATATGCACAAGGTAGGGAGGTCTCAGCATAGAGCCATACTGGTAAATATAAATTAACCTTGTGCAAGATTGTCTTTTTGGGGATAATGGTCCTGATTGATCTGTCCATGATATTAAGTGAAATACAATAACACAAAGCACTGTGAGGAAGCACTAATTCTTCTGAATTGTTGTCTCTTCAGTAACTAGCAACTCTACTTTTCCCTCCTTAAAGAAGCACCTCCTGCTGCTCGAAAGTGTAAACACAAACTAACACATATGTAAAAACTGCACACTAAACTAACAATAAAACCCTTTTTCATTAAAAATGCTGATGTGATTGGACTGAAAATTTAACTTAATTTCAATGAGTTTACATTTATTAAATTTTACATATTATTTTATTATTTATGGGAACATGTGAAAGGTCCCCATTTCAAGACCAGAAGGAGACACAGACCCAGCCTCAGGGGGTCACAAGCTGGTGCCAAGCCCAGATAAATGGGATGGTGTGTCAGGAAGGGCATCCGGCATAAAATCTGTGCCAAATCAAATCATGCGGATCTATCCGCCATGGCAACCTCTTAGGAATATGGGAGAAGTCGAAAGTACCTGTGGGATTCACAGAACAACTAACAACTGAAGAACTGAAGAAAAAATGCTCCTAAACAGGCATAAAGCTTTTTTATATGTGTTAAATCCATTAGTCGGTTTCCTGATTTGCTTCCCCCTGTCTGCCATTTTCCCACTTTTCATTTGATAGGAGCCACCATGAAAAGTCACGAAGTAGTGACTGTGGTTGGTCAAATAAAAATTTTATATTTGCCTAGTGTATTAATAAAATTTGGCAAAAGGAAGCAAATTTATATTTCGTTGCACCCCTTTAGTTGAGAGAAGAGAGTTTTACCTTAACCAACGAGTGCATGTGCATCCTCTCCACTGTAATGATTTCTAGGAGCATTTCATCTGTTAATTGTCACAGTGATAAAAGAAGTTTTACACTTATTTCTGTAAGCTGACATACAATAGTGCCCTGAATGAGGAATCACATTTCTATGATTTACCGTTTATGCTTGCATTTACCTCAACACGTCGAAAATGCAAGATGTATTGAATTTGCTTCACTTATACCCGAGCAGTGGCTTTGAAGGGTGAGAATGTAAGCTTTGAGCTGGTGCTTGCTGGGAAGCTCTGGCTTACTTTGATGCAGAACAGAAGAGGAAAAAAAAGGAAATAGGGGAAGATTAGAGGGAAGAGACGAGAAGGAAAGATGTGGTTTAAAGATAGAGGGGAAAAAAAGGACAAAGAAGGAAGGGAGAAATGGTGAGGAATCTGCAGAAACAATAAGAAAAAAATGAGAAAGACAGCGAAAATAGAAACACAGAAACAGGCAGCATATATATACAGTAAAGCTGCACATTCTGGGATTTGGCACTCCCCGGCAGTGCTTGCTGAATGAACCGGACTGTGTGTGATAACACTCTGCAGGGTCTAACAGCTGCAGTGTCACATCGCCTCTTCACCTTGGTATCATCAGCCTCAGAGTGAGCATACTCACAGAAAAATCCGAATTGTGACAACTTCAGATCTCTCCAAAGGTGCCTTGTGGTAATATATCAGCTAAGATATCACGATCATTCTGTTAGCATTAATATATACTGTATCTGCAGCAGCAAAGACTTATTTAAATGGTGCTTTCTGTGCACTTGCATTTCAGATCCCTTGTACTAAATATAGAATGTAGCCCCCAGGGCTGAGAAGCACTGATATTTAATACAGGAGTTATTGTGCTGTAGAGTCATTGTATAACTCAATCACTGTCATCGTTTGGCTGTCTCAGCAACAGTTTGGAGGCCCGGTCCTCTGCAGAGTGACAGTTTGATGGCTCTGTGACCGGCAACAACCTGAAGTTACCTGAAGCGCAGTGTGCACGCTGTACTGTATGTTTTCCATCTGAGAGGAATTAAGCAAAGCGAGGCTTCAAGTGCACACTAACAGCCGATGTTGCTGTAAGCCGCAGCAGGAGGCCCAAGTGCAGCGTAGCGTAAGTGTTGAGATTCAGGCCAAAGCTGATTGAGATAAGTGCCAGCAAAGGTGCCACTCACTGGGTGTCACTCTCACCACAGATAAAGACCACTGAGCCGGATGTGTCAGTCTCTCCTACTAGAGAGACTCGCCAGCTGTCACCAACAGATATTACTTGCCGCTCTCCATCACTAACACGCTCGGTCCGTGGCAAACAAACACACGGCTGGGGAGATATGCATGTAGCGCACATGTTTCTGCATGCAGACAATGATGAAAGCAAATTTTCAAACCTTTAAAGAAGAGAATCAGTGCAAATACACTCAACATGAGACAGGATTACATAATCAGAAGCTGCTCAGGTGGTGAAGTGAGTGGGCAGGACATTAATTGAAGGATTGGGGATTTGATTCCAGATTCTCCCTAACCACACATTCAAGTGTCCCTGAGTAACACATCCAACCCAGAATGACTCCTGAAAGAAAAGATGCTATGGACTTAAGATGTGTTTTTCTAATCCATAGCCACAGGGACATTTGTTGTTATGGACCACTTCAATATCCACTCTGTACACTGTGTCTTTGGGGATTTGGGGTTAAGTGGACACATGCAAAATAATGTCTCAACAGCTTTAGTGCTTCATCAGTGTCTGTCTAGAACTAGTTTGACCAAAGCACAACTACAAGTTTTAGCAAATCCACAGTTACACACACACAACTAAGGAAAATTAACATGGAAAGACACTTTGTGGTCACATACACAAAATGGTCTCACCTGTAGTATGAAAGGAGAAGCAGGTTCAACTTAAAAAAAAAAAAAGTTTTCTTTCTGTTCTATGTTGTACTTCTTGTGTTTTCACTCAACTTTTTTTATGCTGAAACTGACAAAATGCATCATAATAAGTTGACAGTAAATTGCACTTATAGACACTGTGGAGCAGCACATTGTGGAAATTCGTTGATACAAGAACAAAACTTCAATCCTGCACCAAAATGCCTTTTTACACTGCTGCTGCTCTCTCTTTGCTTATCTCAGTCCCAACAAATGGAGGCTCGCTGATGAATGTAAATGACTGCACTCCCCTGTTCCATGCAATTAGAACAAACTCAACCTTCCCTGCCTGTTTGGGATTAAATACCCACAAGTCAGCCAGCTCTCGCTGTATTTAAGAGACCTTCCTCAGCCTGATGCAAAACCATGAAAACCACCAGAGTTTTTGTGACAGTTTTTTTTTTCAGCTCTGGCTCTTATCTTTGTATCTTTTATCTCTCGCTGACTGTTTTTCCTTTTTATGTCTCTGTATTCCCTAAACATAACAAACACTACCACGATGAAGGTCAGTTTCATGAACAATGGCACTACAGTTCACTCTAATATCTACAGAAAACACAAATTCAACATAGCATGAGAGAGTTTTACATGTAAGTGCCAAATGACACTGAATATTTTGGGACATCTGAAACATTTTGAGGTAAGGCATTTGAAAATGAGGCTTTAGGACCTGAATGGTGTGCAGTAAGTGGGAGAATTTAATAGAAAATGCTGTTACGGTTTTCTGTATTGTAAAAATACAAGATCATTATACAAGATGATTTCATGTAGGCAGGCTTTACTGAGTAAAAGTCCATGATTACTTGCCATAACTGAGGCATCTGTCAGCATTAATATGTTCAGTCCCACAGGCAACCACTTGATGTTCAGATTTAAAACCAACCAGACAGCAGCTGTGACTGGCACACAAACAGAAAACACAGAAAGCAACAGGACGGTCCGTCACTCAATCTGATCACTGCTTGTTTCTTAAAGGTCATGGGAACCAATTCTTTGTCAGTCGGTGATCACAACAAGTCCTCTAAACTTAAAAAAATATGTTGTTTGTCATTGCTTCCTAAAACACCACATCTGAGCTTTTCCTATTCGGACGTCCCCATCGACAGAAACATCTCGGAGTGCTTTCCAAGAGAAATGACTCATGCAGCAAAACCAGATTCTTATTTTAACCTCACCACAAATTTTAACACTGCTAAAAAAAATCAGCATTTTCACAGTAACAATGTAAGAAATTCACTAAAGAGAAGGTTTTTTTCTATTATGATTTATATGTTCTCTGCAGCAGCGGTAAAGCTGAAGAACCAATCATAGTACAAGCATACAGTGCCTGTATTCATCCCCCTTGGCATTCGTCAGGTTTTTTTGCCTCACAACCTGGAATCAACATGTTTCACAATGACATTTCATGTGATGGATCTGCACAAACTAGGCTGTGTTGGTGAAGTGAAATGAGAAAAAAATATAGAAAAATGAATTTTTAATAAATTAAAATCTGAAGATTGGCATGTGCATAAGTATTCAGATTTTAATTTATTAAAA
>VUQS01061000.1:0-10473 GCA_015108495.1 Heterochromis multidens
TCCTTAACAAAAAGAGGCGGCTCTGCCCCTTTTTGTATAGTTCGTCTGTATTCAGCGACCAGTCTAGTTTGTTATCTAGGTGTAAATCTAGATATTTATATTTTTTTACCACCTCTATGTCCACCCCACAAACTTTCACAGGCTGGACAGGGGGCCTGAATCTTTGGAAATCTACTATCATTTCTTTCGTCTTAGAGGTTCAATATGAGGTAGTTTTTGTGACTCCAGTCTCTGAAGGCTTTTACAAGATCCCTATATTCAGATTCCTGTCCATTCCTGATACACGCCACAATGGCAGTGTCATCCGAGTATTTCTGGATGTGGCAGGACTCAGAGTTGTATTTGAAGTCTGCTGTATACAGTGTGAACAGGAATGAAGCCAGGACAGTCCCCTGTGGAGCCCCTGTGCTGCTCATTAATGTCCCAGAAACACAGTTCTCCAACCTGACAAACTGTGGCCTTTCTGTCAGGTAGTCTGTGATCCAGGAAACAAAGGAGGAATCTACTTCCATTTTATTATTCTTTAACGCTATCATATTCTAGAACTGCAACCTATTTCAGGTAGAAGGTGCTCAGAGACATGGCCAAGGTTAAGAAGGCTGACCATGGCTCAGTAAGATTCACATGTTGAAGTCTCAAGATGGAGCCATCTTTTTTTTAAGGTTTAATGATTGAGGGCATTATCCGTGTTCAGCAATAAAATTTAAACTTTTTTCTGCTAATTGTATATGCTGTGTCATTCTCTCTATCATTAAAATGCAGGACAAAAAATGTGGTCACTGATAGCCCTGCAAATCAATATACATCATAATGTCCTCCTCCTTTATTGCAAATTAGACTGAGGATGCAATTGATTTGATTGGGTAAAGCAAGGTCACAAGATTAATCTCCAGAGTCCATCTCTGCAGATGTCTCCTTCCACATAGACCTCCTGAGTGACCTTCCTGTGCTGGGAAAGCCTTTGAGTAAATCATGGTAGAGCAAAGATTGTATACACTGGCTCTGAGATAAAAACCACTTTGAACTGTGCTCTTTTTCACCCTTATACTTCATCTGCTATAGTTGTTCTGAACGTGTCAGCATGTTTAATCCTTAAAACTTCTTGTTAGATTGCTCAGCAGCACCTGAAACATCCATCCATACATCCTCAAGATTAGAACTGCTTGTGATGCATTGAACTTTTTTTTTAAGTGGAACTCAGTGTCATGGCTGTTTAAACCAATTAAAAGTGCCAGATTACTGATGCGTGCTTCAGTGAATATCCTATTTGTCCATGATGAAAAAAATTCAATTTAATAAGCAATGATTCACTTGTTGATCTAAATAATTTTGAGCCAAGATATAAATCACAAACACAATGCAACAAAGCAAAGTGTTGCAGAGTAGCACATTTGTACATTCACATGGCCAACAAGCTGCCTCACCTGAAGGTGCTCAATTCAATACACTTAACTGCAAAAACATAAAGACCAGAAATATCTTCACAGAACATGTGACTCTCAGGCTGGAAACAAGAGTTACTACTGAGTCATTCCATTTGATCATCTTTAATTATATTTGTTGCACCTGCCTTTTATCAGTGTGGCAGTAAAAACTTCACGAGTCCTATCCAAAACAACACTTTCTGCATGACTGAAAGTGCACGAATATAATTTTCTTCTGGCCTAATTTGAGTGAACTGACCCTTTGGAAGCATTCATTTTATGAATGTGTTGCCAGCACATTATAGGTAATTTGAACACGTGTTTTCCCACTCACACTGGTTACGTGTCTAAGCTTGGCCAAAAAATGTTCTGTTGTATAATCAAATTACCATCAGACTGCAATATATCCAAACAGCTGGTGGCCTGTTGCAGGTGGTGTTGGGGCTTCAAAGGCACTGCATCTGTTTTGGACCATGCCAGTGTTCATCAAATTAAGAGAGCCAGCAGAACTCACATCCCACTCCCAACACACTCTGTCCGTGGTAGATCATACTCAAAGCAATGCCTGGAAATTATATTTCAAGGGAAGATGGGGTCAGCTGCTATCCATGTGGTTCATTTTCTTTCAAGCAAATTGTATTACTATGGCCAAATAAAGACGCTCTCTGTGAGCAAGAATTGATTAGAGGTTTTGCTTCAGTGTGCTTTGATACATTTTATGACTTTAAAGATGCCATTTCAGCATTAGATTGTGTTTATGTATGCAACCTGGGAAATGGAAGACTGTTGAAGGGAAAAGCATTAAATACGTTGAGGATGGGATAATGGTTAATAAAGCTGTAAAGAAGATAATGTCCTCCAAGAGAAAAAGGAGCTGGACTTTAATTACTTTGAGTTAGAATGATACACTTTAAAAAAATTATGTCTTTTTATTTTCACATTCGCACTGTGGTTGTTGAGATGGCAGAGTTGTTTGTTGGTAAATTAATCTGTCAAAAGATGGATTTTTTCTAATGTGGAATGAAGCCAACATGGAAGTGCTGAAAACTGCAGTTCCTTGAGCAGCCACTTGAGGCTGGCTCCAAAAGCGAGTTCTCATGTAAATGCAAAAGCATTTACAAGCTGTTTAAAGATGGTTCTGCTCTCTCTGGATCGCCCATGTCTTCGTAACAACTGTAAGGTGGTTGACTTCCATTTTCTTACTTTTCTTTAAAAGCTGACACATTTACATTTTTTTTTAGGCTTAAAAGGTTGTGTCCGCTTTGATTAAGCTACAATTGCCATCACAGGAAGGCAGAATACTGATTTATATGAGATTATAAATTTATAAAGATCATGCATGAGCATGTACTGTAGGATAATAATTAAAGGAAAAGCAAATTTTACACTTATTTATGTTATCTATTGCCACCACACTCTATCTGTTAGCTTTTGTAGCTGAAGAATGGGTGGACCAACATGCAGACACAATGCACTGAAGCAGAGTTAAAATGTTTATTGCAAAAGACTGCTGGAACCAGCACAGGTGGAAAGGCGTGGCAGTTCAGGAGTTGTTGAGATAATGGTGAAGATCAGACAGCCAGGTGTGGTTTTATGTGGTTTGGTGTGGTGTGAGGAGAGGAGAGGAGAGGAGAGGAGAGGAGAATTAAATTTTAGACCCTAGGAGAAGTTACAACCACACTGCCTGACTGAACTGTGGAGGCAGGAGTGAGGGAAAGGGCAGGGGTTTATATACTGCAGCTTGATGAACTGTTGATCGAGACCATGTGTGCCAGCCTATTAAACTGCTGGAACTAGAGGGGTGTACTCTAAAGCAAGTTCAACATAGATAACAGGTATCACAATGGTGTATCTGCTTTTCTTTTTTTTTTTGTTGTTATCCCAGGCTTTCTACTGCAGGCTCTGTGCTCTTATGTGTCATTTGATTCTTCTTCTGTACAAAATGCATCAGTTGAGTGCTGCCCACTCCAATCAGAGACTATGAGAGGAGCAGGTGATAAAGATTTATAAAGAACATGAAAAATACAAGAGTAAAATGCAACATGGTTGTCACAAATAAGGCAAGAGAGTAATGCGGCAGAAAAATTTTAATACTGCGAATTCATCACAAGCTCACTAAGCCAAATTTATTTATTTCACCGCTCGCTGTGCTCTCAGTCCTGCTGTGTATATTAAATATGACAGCTGCACTAATATTAGAGCTCTGAAACTTTAAACTGGACCCATTTAAACATTACAGATTACTCAGTGTGTTCAGGTATTGAACTCTCCCATAGCCTAATAAAAGAGATGTGGAAATCACTTGATCCAGCAAGAGTTTGTTGCCAGATCAAAGTGAAATGAATTTTATTGATTGAAAAAAGCCGCAAATGCACTTGATTAATTTTCTGACCTGTGTTTGAGTAACTGCAATCCCAACAGTGTAAAACAGAATTGGTAGCAGATTAGGAATAAGTGTAAAAACATCTAGACATTTTCTGTATGACCAACTGAATGCTTATAAATTCCAGTGACAATACGATGCACAGTTTGCGCTGCTGTAAAGTTACAGCTGGGCTTCGTTCAGTTCTATTACAGTTTAACAGGATGCATGTATGAAAGGAGAAAATCTCTATAGAACCTAAAGTTACTGTTAATAAAAAAAAAAAATCTGTGAAAAT
The DNA here is from genome assembly GCA_015108495.1 of Heterochromis multidens. Lineage (NCBI taxonomy): Eukaryota > Metazoa > Chordata > Actinopteri > Cichliformes > Cichlidae > Heterochromis > Heterochromis multidens. The sequence continues at coordinate 4,085 of VUQS01061000.1, forward strand.
GTGGCACTTCTGAGCTAATTATAAAACCAAAACTATGAATTTAACATGCTCTGGACCAGGCTATGTGTTCAGCATCAGTTACCATGGTAATCTGGCCAGGTAAAAAGACAGCCACCTCTGTGATAGTGCAAATTCTGATTTTATGCTCCCTAACCCCTTAATCTCACCTTGTAGTGCACCCCTCAGAAGAGGCCATACCCAAATCAACACAAAGATGATACACAAACAGAGAGTGCAAACTCTGGAGGCATGACAATCACAATCTTTAGCAGACATTCATAGCTTATTGGTTTCATTTCTCACATAACTGCACAGGAATCCATCTGTAAATACAGTTTCATCTCAAATTGCTATAATTGGTTTTGTGGATGAGTCTGAGAAGCCACAGTGACAAGAACCCCCACTAATACAGAAAACCAACTGTTGTCATCATAGAGAAGAGTGCACAGGCACAGACTAGCTGCCTTCCTTTTCTCTTTCTGTCTAGACAAAAGTCTCCATTGTGATGCCTTTTCATTTGTTTCCCATTATCTGCTAAATAAATCAAAACTATGGGAGTGTCATACATGCCTGCTTCTATTCTTCACGTTATTGAACTAGCAGGTTGGAGAAGAGGATGACAATCCCCAGCAAAAAATGATAATGATTTGCTCTTCCTGCTGCTCGGTGACTGCAGTGATTACTCCTAAGTGTTTCTGTGACAGTGGTATTGATTCACCCTGATATTCACCATCCAATCACCTTTGTACTTTAGATGAGCTGGATCAGCATAAATTTCTTTATAGAAATATAGAGCTTTCTTTCATGGAAAATGCTCATATAAATCTGCTCATAACAAATTGTATGATTTTTTTTTCTCTAGAAAAAGGTCAGTAAAACCAAAGGAGATCAGGGACAGCAGAAACTACAGGCAAAGTGGAATAATTAACATATAGTGCTACAAATAAATGCAGTTTTAGTAAATACATATATAAAAATGAACTCTTTTTTTTTCTCATAATCCCTTCGGAGCAGCCATAGGCAATAGAAACTGAAATGCTGCAGAGAACAGTACAATAAAGCACAAGGCTCAAGGTAAATTATATATAATGTTGGTCATATCATGTCCTGTGACTGCATTCTATACATCCAAACAGCTGCCACTGAGACAGAAAGCCACAGTGTGACTATGAATCCTCAAAAAGTCAAACTGTCAGTACTTCAGATGGACTCGTCCTTGTCTTGATTCTCAGCTCTGGAGCAGATGGCGCTTACCAAATGCTTGAAACCCTATTACCTGGAATGGGTGCTCTTGAAGTACGATTCAATTTGAAAGGCTTCTCCCCCATAATGTTGGTTTCGATATCATGTCTTCTGGGGGTTCTTTGGGATTGCTTTGCTGGGGAAAAAAAGACAGTAGAGTGGTGCAGTTTCCCAAGACAGTTACAATGAAAGGTATATATTTGCTGATAGGAGCTGATATCAACTGCAGTGCAGGCTATATTTCATGCAAAAATTACAAGTTAAGGCAGCGTTTTCCTTTTATTAGTTATTAAAATCATAGTAATGTTAAAAACAATGGTGAAGAGAAAAAAAAAGAATTTTGAAATGTTTTGAAATATACAAGTATTCTTCATGTTTCCAAGGTGTGGTAGAGTTGCCGGCTGTTAACAGTCAACTACCAGTTGATATTGTGTTGAAATATAGCAACTTTAATAACCATGTTAGTGCCTCCAGTGGTTGTGGTTAACACATTCTCTTGGCAGGTTCAATTCCAGCCAGACACAATTCCCCTTTGGGGCTGCGTCAGGAAGGGCATCCAGCATAAAAACTCAAATCAAACACGTGGGGCTACCTGCTGTGGCAACCCCTTGTGGCAAAGGAGCAGCCAAAAGTAGCTTTCTGATAACCATGGTAATAAAAATTTAAAAAGATACTTTTTTTCAAAAACACCTAGCATTACTAGACTGCAGTCATAGTTACATACTCACTTTTATTGCATGGCCATCCTTTCCCTTTCGATAATAAACTTTTAGTAACAACTATGCTGCAGCCACAAATAACTCCGCATTTAATCGATAACTAAAGTCAGAAAGTGCATAGATACCGCTGACAGTATTTACTTTCCTGTTGCTGCTGCTACGTCTTTCACACACCAGGGCCCTGTACTATGAATCAAGTTCAACATACCCAAGATATTTTGGCAATGGAAACATCTGACCAATCACAATTATGGATAAGTGTACTGGCAGTAGAGCAGCTGATTTTATAAAGGAAGATAAAACTATACTATTAAAAAAATACATAATGCAGACTGAAAGCAATACACAGGTGCTGCAGACAAAGCAGAGTGTGAGTGTGTATGAGAGGAAAAATGCAGCAATTTAGTATTAAAAGCACGGTATGAATGTGTGTGTGCTTTAAACATTTTGGTTTGTAAGACTGGAGAAGAGCTGTTATATTAATGAAATTTAGCCTATTTGAAACCTGGAAAAAGAGCTGGCAAAAATGGCGACTGTGTAAGTGAACAGACTTATCAAGACCCCACCTCTGTCATCAAAACATTGGAGAATCTAATGGATTATAACCGATTATTCCATTAAATTAATGTTTAAAAGATAGTTTTAGGTTTTATTCTTTCAGCTGTAGCCTTGTTGGTGTTTAACGGTCTGAAAGTAAAGAATAAATATAAAAATAAAATTCAAACATTGGCTTTAGTCTGCATTCAAATGTGATATAAGGTCAAAAAGTACAAATGAGTGGCTCATTTGAAGATAATAAAGCTCACCAAACAATGACACTACTGTAAAATTGTTAGAACCTCCTACTACTCAGGATCTTCCAGGGATGGTGATAATATTTTCTGGAGAATTGGCTGGTCAGTAGACAATGATTGCATAACTGTTAAGTAGAGAGTTTGTTAATTTGCAGCATAACTATACCCAGTAAGAAATGAACCACCTTTGTAGTATAGAAAACCAAGGGTTAACCCTGAGGTTACCTGAATAAGACAAAATCCTAGTTCATATTACAGACATCAGGAGAGATTAACTTCCCACAACAAACCTGCTAAGTCACTCGTGCAGGTGCAGTTAGGCTGCTCTTATGTTGTTGAGTGAAGCACTACAACTGCTGAGGACATAATTCTTAATTAGCAACCTGTTTTCAGCTCTTGCTGCTGATCCTCTGCTTTTCTTTGCTGCTTGGCCCAAATGCTCAGAAAGCAATCTCCAGGTCTCAAAAATGTAGTCAGTGCAGTGCTAAAACCTGTAGTTCTTCCAATGGCCACTTGAAGCTGGCTCCAAAAGTGAGTCAAACCCAAGAGACTCCATTGTTAAAATGCCCAATTTCACAGCATTACAAAGCAGGTTTACAGTCTGCTGTGAAGAGCAAAATGACTCTGGATACTGGAGTAAGGGGCGTAGTCACTTTGATTGACAGGTGGTAACAGGAGGAAGCTAGTCAACCGGTGTCTGCTAGACCTCACCTCCACTAACTGGAGTCACTGAACTGGAACTCTTAAGTATGTTTGTGACATTGGTGCCTTTTGTAGCATTTTTACCCCTGGGGTATTGGGGTATTATCATCACCCTGCTGGGTGGATGGGCGGGCAGCGGCGTGGACGGCCAACTTTGTGAACACAATAACTCGAGAAAGATGTCACCTAGGATTATCAAATTGATATCATAGGTGCATCTACTAAAAATCTCTGACAAGTTCGAATGTCAGCGACTTTAAGGTCAGGTTTTCTGAAAATCTTGTGAACACAACAACCTGAAAAAGATGTCACCTAGGTTTTTCAAATTGACACAATAGGTGCATTTACTAGGAGGCTGAGGGGCAGCACTGGCGGCCGTCAGTATTTTTTATGTAGCTGTCTGACAAATAATATGGCTTGCTGTACAGCACAGCTGATTCAAGAAGTTTATGCTTCAGTTTTGTCTGTGATGGTTTACAGGCTGCTGGGATACCCCAGTGAACCAGGCTACATAAGTGCTTAAGAAAATAAATGGAAGAGACTTTCTTTTACTTTACAGCCAAATTTAAAGGAAAGTCTTTCTCTCAGCGTGTTTTCAATGACCTGAAAAATTGTTTTTCAATTTTCACTTTACAGCCAAAGGCAAATGTTGTTTAAATGTCTGGCAGAGTTGTCTTTTTTTAAATGTCTTTTCAATGGGTTTTTGCTGCTTTTATTGACAAACCAATCTGCAAATATAAAATGACTGCAATTCTGCTCAGGTCTAGAATGGTGATGTTTTATGTCATTGTTTTCTGGCCAGTAAGTTTAATGTTTTGATTCTGTTTTGCTGCTCTTAGCCCCTCATCCATATTCAGGAACATCTTCAAATGAGATGTTGGGAGCCTGCAGTGTGTAAACCATCTGTGTTGGAAAACTGGAACAAAAGGGACATTTGATGCTCTGTTTGAGTTAATATGCCCCCATGTTAGCTGCATGAAAACACATATTTCACTGACAGCATGTTCACTCAATTTGCAGTCTAATTATAGCACGTGATGCACAGCGCAGGACTCATCAGTTTGGAACAGTTCCATCTTGAGCAGCACCTGCAGCTGACCTGTTTCTCTGCCCCATTTGGCATATCGCCTATCCTTTTCAAAGACTGAAACCAAGATATTTGTGTCAGAGCAAAACTGCTGTGGTGTTTCCTGATATAAAGGATAATCAATTTTACAATACACCTGGGTGGAATTTATTGTGCCTGCACCTCAGCCTTGAAGAGATACACAGAGGGACCAGCACTTACCTAGTGTCAGGTTCTAACCAATAAAGAATCGAGGCAAGAAAGAGGAGATATGTTTGCAATGCCCTGTTTTCCCCATGGAAAGATGAGGAACCTGTGATACCTGCATGTGTCAGCCACTGGCCCTGTTGTGTCTGAGGCAATTGCTTTGCACAGAGTGGAATTAATCAACTGCATTTGAGACCCTGCAGAACATTTGTTAGTTTCACTTACTTACTGACTGAAAATATAATAGTAGTATCAAAACCTTTCACAATATTTCACCTTAATGAGTTTACATTGATGCCATGGGTGTGTGTCTTTACACTATCCAGTTATCAAAGTACAAAACAAGAAAAATCTGCTTTTGTATTACTGAGCCTTGTGCAGTGCATTGCCACATAGATCACAAAATGAGCTCACAAATCTGTTTTCAAATAAGGTGACCATATTACAGAAAATACTTTGAGGTTTTATGCTTTTTTCATGAGGCACGTTGCTTTCACAATTCAATAAAAAAAAAAAAAAAAAGCTTATTGTCCCTTTTGTATCTGCCCTGGAAAAATATACTCAGACGCTTGTCCTGGTTACTGAATTGTGGAGCTGATGCTATAAACAGTCCAGTCTCCAAGTGGAATTATTTATAGTGGTGGTGCTGCCTTCATGGCTTCCAGCCTCTCTAAGTTATCTGGTGGCCTGATCAAAGCGAGGACATGAGTAAGAGCAATGGGCCTCATTTACTAACGGTGCGTACGCAATTGTTTTTTGTGCAGGGTAAGAATGTTTCCACTCACATGTTAGTCAAGGAGGGGCCATTGTCTTCATCCACATCGAAATGCAATTCACTTTTGCAGAATTTTAGTGTACCACTGGTAGAATGATAAAGGTGGGAAGTTACCAAGAAGGGCCAAAAGGTGGTGTTCACATAACTTTCTACACTGTACACACTATAATTATCATTTTCCATTTGATTCCAATGTTTGAATCTGAAATCTAAATTTGAGATTCACAAATAAATAAAAAGTTTCTCCTTTGCTCTCGAAAGAGTCACTCTCTCTAATCACAAGAAAAAAACACACAAATGAATTGTGTATTTATACTGATGACACAATGATGGACTTTTTGTTCTTGCAGATTTACTTACAAACCAGAGTGTGGGATAAAACTCTTCTTAACCTGGCTTTATGAATATTTATATTTCAATATTATTATTATTATTATTAAGTCTCTAGCTGAGCATGTTGGCTGTCGCAACTCTATCTGTTTGTGGACCTGACCATGCAATGATGAGACAAAGCAAACTCATAAGTTATATACTTGTCAGGGACAAGGTCTGCCCTAAACCATACCTTGCTTCATCAACACGTTTGGCTCCAATGTTGACTATAAACAAAAATATATACAACCTGAATTCTGGAAAAGTTGTGACGTTCATTAAATTTGAACAAAATGAAAACCAAAGGACTTCCAAATCACATGAACCAATATTTTATTCACAACAGAACATAGAAAACATGACAAATGTTGAAACTGAGAAATTTTACAATTTTATGCACAAAATGAGCTCATTTCAAATTTGATGCTTATTAGAGGTCTCAAAATAGTTGGGACAGGGGCATGTTTACCATGGTGTAGCATCTCCTCTTCTTTTCAAAACAGTCTGAAGAC
>VUQS01061003.1:14945-28278 GCA_015108495.1 Heterochromis multidens
CTGCAACACATTTAAAAAAAAAAAAAAAAAAAAATGCTGTAAGGCAGACTGAAGGCTGTTTCCCCTTTTCTATAAAACACAAAGTATTAGTGGAAATGAATGCTTAAGGCTGAGTGATGGCTACCAGTACCATCTCCCCTACTGCTTTACACAGTCAGGATGTCAGGAGAAATGGGGACTTGCTGTGCTCCACTCGCTAATGAGCACAACACTGCTGCCTATTAGTAGGTATAAGCAATGAAGCTCAGAGCATAACCATAATTAACAAATTAAACCTGCAAACAAAAGAATTCTTTAAGTCAAACTCTTGTCAAACATTTCACTTTGTCCTAGATTCTGCTTCACATACAATGCCCAAATCAGTCACTGTATAATTATACAAAAAACTTCCACATCCTGAAAAATGTTTTAAAAAAAAAAGAGAGAAAGAAAGCTGAACTATTTTATATTTTAAACAAAAATGACAATGTGTAATATGAAGGGTTTAGCTCATGATGAACTCACACAATTATTATTCCACTCTGTAGATCCCTACAGAGCTTTTTTTTGAGACTTTAAGCTTTCTTTTCCAGATGCAGGCAGCTGGTTTTATTAAAAAAACAAACAAAAAAAACCAAAACAATGATAGATGTATTTTAAACTACCTGACAAGCATCAGCATACTGAGAAAGTCAGCATCTGGTGAACACACTGGAATATTTAGCAGATAAAGAGATTTTTTTCAGGACTCAGTGGAATAAAAACTGAGTTAAAAGGACGATAAATGTCAGATATTAAAACCACTGACATGTGAAATAAGGAACATTGATCATCTTCTTATAGGGCAGTCTCTCTGGATTTCCTGTGGATGTTACCTATATGTATGCCACCAAACTAAACTTTGTTAAAAATCCAACTTTGTTATAAATGAAAGTGCTCAGGAACCCGAATGTCTATGATCCCTTGAGATTAACATCCAAGTGCCAGAGGTTCCTTGTCATTGCACCAGTGGTTTTGCAGCTACACAATATTATAGAATAATATAGACACAACAGCAAAGAGACTGTATGAGTTGATCAACGTTTAGGTGATCACAAACCTCACACCAAATGAAAGCAAATGTTGCTCACCATCTGAAGGGTGTGTGAGTAAGCATTGGTTCGATAATACATTTTTTATAAGCTGATAATGTGTCAGTGCTGTGTTTTTACATCTAGTTCAACTGTCCAGAAATGGCCACAAAAGAGTTAAAGCAATAATATGTTACCATTTTATCTCCAAATATTACACTCAGAATACTTTTTATGGTACACGGATTGAGCCAACTTTAGCTCTAAGGACAATAAATTAGACCTTCTCTGGCTAAGACTGAGCGCACAAAAAGAGATAAGGAATTGTTGTGCTTTCTTCTGACCAAAACTTGGCTCAATAAAAACTTGCCAGACTCAGCTTTTCAACTTGATGCTTCTTTTATGAGCAGACTGAGACTCAGAAAAGTTTTACAAATTATGTAAGGGAGTAACAGAAGAGGCTGACCAGTATGTCTTGAATTGTTGAACTTGCTTAATGTTTGGCTTTATCAGCAAAGTTGACCTGCAAAATTGTTGTTTTGTATTCAGATAATTTTGTGTTTAATTTGTGAGCAGGTGATTGACTGTCACCTTTCACTATTCAAACTTAAAGCTCTGCAGAATTTAGTGCACCAGAATGGTGTAGCTACCACTTGCAGTCAGAGGCCACTGACACCACTGCTCAGCAAATGATACATACCTTTGCTTAAAGGAACAGTGTGTAAAATCTCACCACTAGATGTCAGTAGATTGTAGGTGGCGGTCAACCGAGTTCTGCTTTCTTACCCCCCCCAACTCAAGTGCATAATCCTAGCTACGGTGGCTGCTGTAGGACAAACATATTTAAGTCAACCAAGAGAGATCAAAAACATTAAATTTATACTGTACCTCAAAACGGCTGTGGCTGGTCAGCGTGTTTCTACTAGTTTGTGTAAAAAACCTTTGTTGTACACACTATATTTTAACATATTTGAATAATATCAACACTTAGCAATAACTCAGGAATAAAAAATGGATATGTGTCAATTAAATATTTTGTGGTATTTTACGTTTTTACCCGAATCACTTCAAAACCTCTAGCCACCATTCATCTGTGGTGAGTGTAGGCTGTCAGTCCACTGTTTGTCTCAGCTATCAATATGTGTCCATGTCTATTTACTCTGGAGGAGGCTGTAAAACATTGGGAAAGGAGTCCAGTACGAGTCGATGAGTCAGTGAAGCTCACTTCTGTCTGATGACAGTGATATTGAGGTTATTGAGGTTATTCTGAACTTTTCTGTTAGTAAGCGCTGCTGTTTTTACCACTGTTAGCTGCTGTTAGCTGGCATTAGTGAAACTGTCTTTGAAGTGGATCTAAAATTGTTTAATTCGGACACTTAGTGAATAAACTCTCATACGATGTGAGAATGTAATCAAACTGTTTATCAGTGGGAAAGTGTGATTTTTAGGACACTCAAACCTAACATTGGCTGACATAATGTTAGCTTATAATCAGCTTTTGTTGTTTTATTTGCCGGCTCTTGTCAGCTGTCTGGAGGCTGGAGGGTCGCATGTCTAATCTGCTGACAATAAGTAATGTTTGAGGTGAGAAGGAAGAGGATGACATTTTATCCAGATGCCGGTCACGTTGTCTCTTTCCTTCACATTTTCCCCTCTTTGGTGAAGAGGACCCCTTCTCAGAGGTGCAGACATGGATTAAAATTGGCCTCCATGGCACACAAACACCTACGAGTTCTCTTCTCCTCCACCTTTGGCGTACTACGTATGTGGCCAGTCTCAAGCCACATACATAAAACGCAGGCCCACCAGTGGTTCGAGGGCTGGTCTGGCTGCGTCCCAGGCTCGCTGCTGGTCCAGGGTGGCGGCATTTGCTCGCCCGCGCTTCAGAGGGGGGTCTGTGTGCATGTGTGTCTTTGTGTCTTTGTGTCGTTAGTGGGTGGGTATGTTTGAGTGAGGGAGAGAATGGTCTGTGTGTGTGTGTGTGTGTGTGCGGGTGTGTGCACATGGCTGGGCCTGGGGCTTGCTGAGCCTCGGCCCCTTTGGGACATGGTCACGGAGGGTAGGGGGTTGCCCCTCCCTACCGCTCCTCACTGGACGTTACTGCCCCTGGGTGTGTGGCTGGATATTCTGGCGTGGCTGACGGCCCGCTCCCTTGGGGGTGGTGGTCCGGGGTGGCTCGGGCCTCTTTGGCATGGGGGGGGGCTCTGCCGGGTGTCGGGCAGTTCTCGGGCGCCTGGGGCCCTGGGTTCTGTTCCTCAGCTCATGATGGGGTGGCTGGCCTCTGGTGGGGTCGGTTGCCCGTTGCCTCTGGTTCTCTGGGACTCTTGGCCTAGGGCCGTGAGTGCTCCATCTGGGGCCTCTCTCCTTCTCCTGCTGGGGAGGGCGCGCAGTTGTCGTCGGGATGTGTGGCCTCGGGTCTTCAGTACTCTTGAGAGTTGCAGATTGCCCTGAACTCCTGAATCTTTCTGTGTCTGCCTCTGGCTTCTGGGGGATGTTATTACGGCTTCTCACCCTCACTATCAAGTACATTTCGTGACTAAGACACACACATATACATACACACACACAAAACAACATTGTAGAGTTGTGTATCTGTGTATTTTGTGTATCTGTGCTTTTTATATTTTTTTCTCTTCCAGGTGCTGTTTGTTTGTTTTTTCTGTTTGTTTTTTCTTGCAGGTGCAGCAGTCGGCAATCCATTGCGCTTTTCTATTTGTGCTCTGTCCCTTGGTTCTTTTGTGTTTTCTCCCCCATTCCCTTTTTTTTAAATTTCCCTCTTTCTCCTCTACCTGTCAGCATACATTGTCATATTACACATGTACTGTAATAACAGTGGCTACTTATAGAAATAAATAAACAGATACAAAAAACACGAGGAAACAAGAGGAGCCTATAGAGAATTTATAGAGCTCATCTTGGTAAAGCAAATGTGTCTGGTACAACATCGCATTCAGATCACGATTCTGATTGCAAAAGCTGCCAGACAGGACAAAGTTTAGGGGAAAAAAAACGGCGATATCCATCTTGGCCACTGTATTCAAGATGGTGGGGCAACATGGTGGCTTCCACAAACCGGCGCTCACAAACCGGATTAATTCTAAGTTTAAGAGAACTGGAAGACATAATTACACGCTAACCAATGAAAATGAATGCGTACATTCTTTTTCTCTGTTAAATAACCTCAAAAAAAAAAACTGACTACCTAAAATGTAGCTTTTGAATTGTCTAGCATTGGTAATTAAAGGATAAACTCATCAATTTATAAGTTTCAAAGCATTGTTGAGTCTGTGTGCTTTGAAAGAGCATGTATCCATAAAGGTTGGTGCAAGAAATTTTCCAGACTTTTTTTTTTTTTTTGCCTTTTTCAATGGCACCCTTTTATTTAACATCAGACACAACTGGAATCCAAACCAGTAAGGAATATGACTAATGTCCCGCATTCAGATGGTCACAACCATCTGTGGAGAGACTGAGTAATACTATGAAGTGGTGACTGAACTACTGGTAAAAGCGTAATGGAGGATGTAGAGTAGAGTCCATGAGCAAAAGTGTAGTTTGAGCCAATGCACCAAATAGTGAATATTCATCATTACTGTTAGACAACTTAAAAATGTAAAGTTTAGAGTAGATTTTGTAGCACTAAGTACGTGAGTTGAAAGAGAGGATAAGGGTCACTGAAAGCCCAAGTAATGCAAATGCAAATCAGGCTGCACACTGCAGTAACTGTATGAATATAAAGATGATGGCAACATGTTTGAGAGCCATTAATACATTTTGTTAGCACACACTTTGTCAACATAGCACTCAAGTATGGAGACCAATTTATGAAACTGAAATATATTTTCCAGATGACATCTTAAGTTTCTTGTTCCATATAGCCGTACTGCCAATAAATGTGATAATCAGCATACATAGGCAGTATAGTCTTAACCAGCGCATTACCCTATGCCCTGCCTGAAACCACTTGTGCACAGATGAAAAGCATGACATGGCAATATTTACTTGTTGCCATAGCAGCAGATGAGTATACATACATAAAACAAAAAAAAAATCTTTTCAAAAGTAAGCCAGAGGAAAATAGGTAAGTGTGGAATAATGCAGACATGGTCCATAAATGATAATTTGAGGTAATTTTGCATTTTTGAGGTTATTTATAGGGCACGTGCACTCACACATTTTGCCTTTGTTCTGTGTTGCTAAATAAACTTTCTCTCACGAAAGCAGCTGTTAAAAAGGATCAAATTTGGGGGGTTTTTTTCAGCAAGGAAAAAGGGCTAAACATTGTCAGAGGCTGATATCTGGGGTAGACGTGTCAGAAGTGTCCATGAGCTCACAATGATCTGCATTACAAAGTCTGCACCAGCACAGCTCTCAAAGCCATCTCCCCTCTTACTGGGGCAATAAAACACATGCTGTGTGGCATATTCCTTGACATCATTCTTTTCAGCCAGCTTGACAATATTTCCTGCACACGTAAGGGAACAGCTTGCCAAGAACATTAGTAAGTTTTGAACTGGTGTTTACCTTTTACACCGCTGTATAAGACTTCACATGGCTCTCTGTAGAATAGCCAGTGATATCATTACTGGGACACTCTGCCAGCTACCCACAGTGTTCCTACAGCACATGCAACAGAGACATCAGCTTGTCTTTATCTAGGCTAACACCTTCATGTGTTCTAAGCATGTTGGCTGGAATCTAGCTGTTGGTTGACTGAATGCGTCTGGTAGAGATTTAATGTGAGCCAGACACTGACTTCATCCCCACAGCGTTCACCACAGTAGTTCCATCCATCCTGCTACCCAATCTGCCAGCCAAGCCCTGCTTCCTTCCATTACTCCACGGGACTGCAGATGGGAACGGGAGTGGGGGGCGCTGTACCAAATCAAACATTTTGTAGTTACAGATGGAAAGAGGTATAAAGACCACCACATACACAGTTCTTTGGTTGCAAAGAACAAAGTCTCAGAGCTACTGTTTTGGGTTTGGTTCTACATTTAATGTCATTCACATCAGTCCTGGCATTACAGTGGGACATCAGACGCCAGATTTTCTTCTTCCTCACACTCACATTTCTTCCAAGCAAAAGGTCTTTCCAGGCTCAATTGAATAAAACTCTTATATAACCACTTGCAGAAAAAGGTCCAAGCAAAATAAAGCAACACAGCACACTACTAAGAGTAGTAAAGTGCAAATACTGAATTTTGTTGATTTAATTGTGCATAATTCAGTAACCACTATAACTACATAATTATAGAGAATTACACAAAGACATTGAGACTTGGTGCCTTATAAAGCTGCTATAATCAATATAGTAATAAAAAATGTAGCAGGTTTAACTCCCTGTGAAAAACCCAGTGATAATTATGAGCCCTCTGTGCAATTTTCTACCATCTTTCAACTCAGCTGTTTAGGCTGCACTGCACTACTCTCATTAATGTCACATTCAGCAACGGCAGGCAGGAGTTTTCAACAATAAAACTCTGAAAACCTTCTCATGATGAATGTAGCACTTAGATATGCAGGTATGTCCCTCAGTAGTTAGTGGAGGGAAAAAAAATCAGATAAAAGGAACATGAATAACAGACTTGACCAGAAATACAACACCAAACAAATCACAATAAAGCTCTGCTGTGTGTATATCTAGTTTAAAGCTCCAGATAACAAGACTATTTTATCAGCAAACTGCACAACTTGCAACCCCCACCACCACGTTAAACATTTGTCGGTGCAAGCACATTTGCTCCCTCAGGATATTTTGTGTCTGCTGCATTAGTGAAGTCAGACCCACAGTTGTTACCTAATCACTCTGCTAAGATCTACAGCCCTGACAGGACAGGTAATTGTCAATCTTGCTCCAGTGATGACTTTTAGACACAACCAACGCTGTGCGGGACTGATACTAAAGAAGCACTTTACAGGCCAAAGCCAGAGGCAGTAATGCTGAGATGAGCACCTGAGGCTATAGAAGTCACATGCTACATCACAAGTTAAACAGTCTGTAGAATGAATGATGTATTGTCCCTAAATAAAACCTTTTCAGTGGGTTTTGTGTTACAGAAATGTAGTATCTTAGACATATGACTAGAAATCAAGAAACAATGGCTGGGTAACAGATAACACATACTTTTCATAAATTTTACAACATATATTTCATATTCTTATAATACACAAGATACTTTACAAGTATGGACATAGGTCAGTTCAATTCAGTTCAATTTTACTCATATAGCGCCAATAGTCACAACAACAGTCGCCTCAAGGTGCTTTATATTGTAAGGTAAAGACCCTACAATATTAGAAAGAAACCCCAACAATCAGACGACCCCCTGTGAACAAGAACTTGGTGACAGTGGGAAGGAAAAACTCCCTTTTAACAGGAAGAAACATCCAGCAGAACCAGGCTCAGGGAGGGGCAGCCATCTGCTGCGACCGTTTGGGGATTAGGGGAAAGAGAGACAGGACAAAAGGTCATGCATGTAAATTAGAATAAAGACTGATACTGTCCATTAGGACTTAAAAACAGGGAAACCAAAGTCTACTTGTGTTCCCTGGTTTCAAACAGGTGCCCCCCTGGCCCACACCTGAAGTCACAAAAAAAGGACTTTATAAACGGTTAAGTTTAGGTGTTTTTCACAGCTAGTCCCCAATCTGGACACACTTGCAAGATTAGTGCTTTCCAACTTCAGGATTGACTTTAACACATAAATTCAATACAATCAACACCAGCAAGCTGCAACTGGCACAGTATAACGCTCCATTCATTTCATCCACAGCCTGGAATGGGATGAAATAGAAATATCAACATTATAAATAGCTTTGCAACATAGAGTACAGGAGAAGCCAACTGTCTTGATCCTCCCACTCAGCGTGTATGAGGAAAATGTGGTTATGACTCTGAACAATCTGTTGCATAATGATTTGACAAAACAATGGGGAAAAAAACTACTCTCATGTTTTAGACAGTACTAACACTGCTTTTAAATCATTTACTAAAGCAATAGCTGAAAATGTGAAACTGTGCTTAAAAAAAAGTCATGAAATCTTTAGCAGCAACAGTTGTAGCAGTAACTGGTCATTTCCTGCTTCTGATGAGAAGTCAGACAATACATAGATCATCGGCAAATCTGTGAAGGGAACATAGAGAAAATTACGGGGTGACATCACTGGATACACCCCCCTATATAACTGCAAACAGAAGTACCTCATAAGAAAAGAATGGGCCTTATATGGTTCCAATAAAGACACGTTATACCACATCTAAGAGCCAGTCGATGTTGTATATTTTTCAAGAAGAAGACTTGGAGAAAACCAAAAGACACCATCCCACACTACAAATACTATTTGTCTTGGCAGTCATTTAGTGCAACATTTACATTTTTTTGCTTTGGCTCTATTAACAGTTTATGAGTTTCTAGGATGTATGAGAGTTTTTCCCGTCATGGAGCTGAGAGTTCTGGTGGCTGACTTCCAGAGAGACGTGACCTCCGGTGGTGTGACCCCAGAAAATGGGGTGGCACTGTAGGGGCTGACAGCCATCCATCACAGACAATGCCCTGGGACCAGCTATACTGTGCTCTCCGGCTTTCCTCTCAGCACTGGCAATTTCATGCTTCTTGAAATCCAATACGCATTTATATTTAGCTTGTCCCCTCCACATTTTACAACAAGGACAGGGCCAACAAAGACTCATGGCTTTAGCATGAGACACAACCGTTAATGGCTGTTGTATGAAATCCTGTCCATGGCAACGAACTGCAACTGCTCTGCTGTTTCTTTGTTGTTGCAAATGACACATAGCAGCTTGTGACCAGAGAGATAAACAACAAAAAAAGAATGACAAATGGAAGTCAGCTGTGGATAATAAATCAGCACACTCCGGTAATTATGTTGGATTTTTAAATTTTTTAATTTTAAAAAACCAGTTAACATTGCCTTTCATCAACTTTATCATATAGCAGAGTCAGCACTTGTAAACACCACACACAATATCCCCTGAAAATGGAGAAACTCTTTGCTGCACATTTGGCATGAGCAGTGTTAAATTTACCAGACAATTCAGAATTACTGAATAGCTTAACTTTAATATTTGTCTTTGCCGCATCCCTCCTAAACAAGCACCATTTAAGTTTTGGACATGCACTTAATCCTTCGAAGTATTACAGTGTAAGTTTAGAGAAGCATTTAACCAGCTTAGTTGAACCTACAAATGAAGACCGAGGCTGTAAGAAACTGAAATCCTTTCACACATGACTTCACAAGCTTAAATGGAAGTGAACTTTGTTTCAATAAAACATTACTCCTCACTTCAGAAATGCACTGATATTGAGGTATAACATTTTTCCAGGAATATTTAGTAAATAGAGTCAAAACCGGTCAATATCATTAGTGATTAGACAGCTGACATTCGCCAACAGCCGAACTTTATCCAAATACTTGGTATAAACAGCTGACTCGTTTTAAAAACTTCTGGCCTGAATGATTATAACTACTGGCACAAGAATCATCTAATCCAGCCCTCACATGTCCTCCTCTCCATAAACACGAAAACATACAAAGACTGGAAACAACATCGTGTGGAGATTTTTAGACTTTGACAACCAGGGTCGAGTTTAACCCTTACTACAGTAAATATAAACCAGTGGCTGGTGATCACAGAAGCTTTTATAGTAAACAGCAACACAAAGCAAAGCTGAAGAGGGCAAAAAAGTGCAGTCTCGGTGAGATCCCACAAGGAGAGGAGTGATCAGCACAGATACTTTTTTGACTGGCACCAACTGGCTCTTAAGACTAAGAATCTTTATCTATACCACACTGCCTGTTCAGAATTAAACGGTTACATGCTGTGCATGTTTGTCCCTGTCTTCCGTGGGTATACCGTTCACCTCTTAGATACTCTATGACTACATCTGGTTAACAACATGAAGTATCAACACAGCTTTTCCTAATGCCTTGCCATCTTTTTGGCAAATATGTTGCGCTGTTGAGTTTATGACAAATGATCTGACTTAAATTTAATCAAAACCAGCTACTCTATGTACTGCCCAGAGTTACTGAAAACATCCAAAGCCAAACTACTGTAAAACCTACTCTCTGTGATATCAGCAAAAGCAGTTTACATTTCTTCTGAGGACTTATTTTAAGACTCTAGAGATACATGTTCCCCATTTTATTTATTACTGGGAATTAAACCAAACTGTTAACTGGGCGGATTTATTTCCAGGTATATTATCACAAGGTTAAGCTGTCGTATTTCACAGAGTATTATGAACCTTGTCAGTGTGTAAAATATGAAACTGAACGGTTTTAGCCAGTGCTTATAGTACCCTCACCTACAAGTCAGTGACTCAATTTTACAACCTCAATGAAGGCTTCCCCCAAGCTAGGTCTTACAATCATTTGATAGACACCATGGGTGCTGACACAAGCACTGTTCTATTACAAGCTCAATGTTAGCACACTAGTAAAGTTGAGAGTCAAGAAATTTAAGCTTCTTAGCTTTTTTTCCAAAAAAAGGAAAGTTGCAGGAGCTCAAAACAAACAGGTCAAGTACTCTGACCTGACTTTTACTTTACTCTCTGGGACATTCCTCCAAAATTACCTCATTGGGGGGAAACAGGCCTGGAAAGCAATAAAACCAGTAGAGATGGCTTTTCCATCAGCTCTCCAGCTTCATTGTTCAGGGCTAAAGTTCCAACCTGTAAAGTGGGGCTCCTTGTAGTGCCTTTATATGGCAAAGACATGACTTAAACTGCTCAGGGATAAACCCTCACATCTCAAAGTGTTACAGCTTTATAGCAACTATAGCCTAACTTTACACCTGAATTAACTAAAAGTTTAACTTTGGTTTGCAGTGTTTCGGTGTATATGCATGGTGTCATTATAAGACAACATGCATGGAGATACGCTTGGTTTCAGATGTCAAAAGGCCATGCTTAAGCTAGGGGGTTCTTCAACTACAGGAAATAAATTCTAAAAAATTGCAAGCGCTGTTTCCTGCAATTATTTAAATGAAACTAGTAAAATAACACATGATGCATATACACTGCAGGGCAACGATTTTAGGCTGTTTAGATGTTTAGATTCTTATCCATCATGCAATACAATCAAGGAGGCATATGATTGTTGGTCCTAAATTCATTCTGCAGCATAACCAGCATGCCACCACACAGCCAGACTCCAGCATTCCAGCATGGCTGAGCTGAATACCTGCTGCTGAGGGAGGAGTTTCTTTCTTTACTCTAAGTAGTGTCTCTGGAGGTTCCATAACAAGGACACCCTTGCTTTGCACCAGTGCTGTTATGCAATGGTGAATAGCTTGAGGAAGAAGCAAGTTTTACTCAATTCAACTCACTTTATCTCAGACAGTGCCTATTCACAGCATTAGTTCCATTAGGACCCTTTACATTTTAAGAATAAGAAGAATAAGAATAAGAATAACTTTACTGATATAGCTCATCTGCTAGTTGTATGGGAATTGTAAAGCCTGATGGCTGTGGGTTCAAATTATTTTCTGTAGAGAGGACTCTTCCAGTTGTCTTCAAGTGGTGGTAAGGTAGTAGCTCTGTAAGCTTCTTTGGCATTGGTGTACAGCACATCAAGGGTTTTATTTTCTCTGGTAGGACAGTCAACAAATTGTGTCAATCCAGTCAGGTGGGAGGAGAGGGAAACATGATTGAAGTCTCCTTATGTCATGAAGAGTGCCTCTGGATGTTTAGTCTGTGTCCTAGCAACAGTTTCATGGAGAACTTCACATGGAGCTTCAGCTGTTGCCTTGGGGGAATGTACACAAGTATTGTTATGATATGACTGAACTCTAAGGTATCAACCAAACAATACCACAGAGAGAAACCCAACAATTCTCACTGGTGACTGAAGAGAAAAAAAAAATTTAAATGAGGGGGAAAGGAAGTACTGTGCAAATATCTTGAGTCAACCCTAATTTCTTTTTTCAGAAAATGGGAAATAGTTGCAGCGACTTATTGAAACTTGTGCAAATATACATGAAAACACAGTATATAAGGCAACAAAACAATTCTAATGAGCCTGAAAGTCAATATTTGGTATGACCACCTTTACTCTTCAACACAGCCTAAACTCTCTTAGGCAAGCTTTCTTGTCATATCTTTAAGTAGTCTTCAGGAATATATAGGAATAGATAAGCTTCTTGAAAGACATTCAAAGCTCTTCTTTGGATGTTGGCTGTCTTTTGTTCCGTTCTCTGTTAAGATGATCCCACATTGGTTCAATAATGCTGAGGTCCGGGCTCTGGGGAGGCCAATCCAAGACTGATAGTGTTCGTTTGTGTGTTTTTCTATCCAGGTATGCTTTTACTACATTTGGAGTGTTTGGGATCATTGTCATGCTGAAAAATGAAGCTGTTGCCAATCAGATGCTTTCCAGATGGTATTGCATGGTGGATCAAAACTGTCTGTACTTTTCTGCATTCAGAATTCCATCAATTTTGACAAGATCCCCAACACCACTGGCTGAAATGCAGCCACAAACCACAATAGAGCCATCACCGTGTTTCACAGATGGCTGTAGACACTTCTCCTTATCTCTCCTAACCTCCTCCATACATACTGTCAATGATTTGAAAAAAAAATCTAACTTTGCTTCATCACTACATAAGACCTGTTGCCACTGATTTTCAGTCTAGTTCTTGTGTAATTTGGCATACCTCAGCCTGTTCTTCTTGTTTCACTTCCTTAAGGTTTCTTGACTGCCACCCTTCCACTGAGACCATTTCTGATGAGGATTCAGAGAACATGTTTTCCTATTTCTTAAGGACATGACTTTCAGATACTGTTCATCAGCTGTAGATAGTTTTTTTTTTGTAGACCTGACACTTCTTCTTTTGTCCTCCACTTGTCCAGTTTGCTCAAATTGTTTAGGGATGCACTGCACATCATGCATATGTCTAGTTTTCAGCTAATAGATCCTTGGGAATCATTGGTGAAAACATACTATTTTATATCTGTCAAACTGTGTTATCTTTAACATTTCTCATAGATTCAACTAAAGAAATGGGGGCAAATTATCTGTTTTTTTGACAGGCTGCTCATAACAAAGAACCTAAAGATACAATTTAAAATTGGTTCTTTGTTAAATTGCCTGTTATGTGTAGACACAACACAGGTTCGTCCTCTGAGTTAGGTGCCTTTTTTATGCTTGAGTGATTCATAGGTCAGTGTTAAGTGGCTTAACAAACAAAAAACACATTCCTTTGAAAATGGTCCGGTACAAGGACTGGACTGAAAATGAGTGAAAAAACAGCCAAT
>VUQS01061017.1:0-18232 GCA_015108495.1 Heterochromis multidens
TTTTTTTTTTTTTTTTTTTTTTTTTTTTAGGTACACCTGTTCAAGTGCTTGTTAACTCACATATCTAATCAAACAATTACAAGGCAGTTAAACTCAATGCATTAAGGCATATAGAAATGATCACGACAACCTGCTGAAGTTCAAACCGAGCAATGGGTTAAGAAAGGTGATTAACGTGACTTTGAACCTGGCATGCTTGTTGGTGCCACACGGGCTGGACTGAGTATTTCAGCAACTGCTGATCTACTGAGATTTTTCCACACAACCATCTCTAGGGTTTACAGAGATGTGAAAAGAGAAAATAGTGAGCAGCAGTTCTCTGAGAGAAAATGCTCTGATGATGCCAGAGGTCAGAGGAGAATGGCCAGACTGGTTCAAGTTGATAGGAAGGCAACAGTAACTCAAATAACCACTCGTTACAGATGTAGAAGAGCATCTCTGAATGCACAACACACTGAACTTTGAAGCAGATGGGCTACAGCAGCAGCAGGTCACATGGCGTGCCAATCCTGTCAGCTTAGAACAGGAAACCAAGACTAGAGTTTACACATGCTCACCAAAATTAGACAATAGAAGATTGGAAAAACATTGCCTGGTCTGATGAGTCTTCATGTAACTCCTCATGTATCTGAGGAGCTCTACACTCACTGGACATTTCATTAGTTTAACTGCTCATTAACGCAAATATCTAGTCAGCCAATCACATGTCAGCAACCCAGTGCATTTAGGCATGTAGAAATAGTCAAGACCTGCTGAAGCTCAAACTGAGCATCAGAATGGGGAAGAGTGTGGCTACTGGTTACAGACGGGCTGGTCTGAGTATTTCAGAAACTGCAGATCTACTGGGATTTTCCCACACAACCATCTCTAGGGTTTACAGAGAATGGTCTGAAAAAGAGAAAATATCCAGTGAGCAGCCTTTCTCTGGGTGAAAATGCCTCGTTGATGCCAGAGGTCAGAGGAGAATGGCCAGACTGCTTTGAGCTGATAGGAAGGCACCAGTAACTCAAATATCCACTAGTTACAACCAAGGTATACAAAAGAGCATCTCTGAATGCACAACACACTGAACTTTGAAGCAGATGGGTTACAGCAGCAGCAGACCACACTGGGTACCATTCTTGTCAGCTAAGAACAGGAAATCGAGGCTACAATTTGAACAGGCTGACCAAAATTGGAAAAATGTTGCCTGGTCTGATGAGTTTCAATTTCTGCTGCAACATTCAGATGGTAGGGTTGGAATTTGGTGTAAACAACATGAAAGCATGGATCCATTCTGCCAAGTATCAATTGTTCAGGCTGCTGTTGGTGGTGTAATGGTGTGGGGGAAATGTTCTTGGCACACTTTGGGCCCCTTAGTACCAACCATCATTTAAACACAACAGCCTCCCAGAGTATTTTTGACACAAAGCTCAATTCATCTCAAACTAGTTTCTTGAACATGACAATGAGTTCACTGCACTCAAATGGCCTCCACAGTCACCAGATCTCAATCCAATAGAGCTCCTTTGGGATGTGTGACAATTTACATCATGGATGTACAGCTGACAAATCTACAAAAACTGTGTGATCCTATCATATCAATATGGACCAAAATCTCTGAGAAATGTTTCCAACATCTTGTTAAATCTACACCATGACAAATTGAGGCAGTTCTGAAGGCAAAAGGGGTCCAATCCAGTACTATGAAGGTGTACCTAATAAAGTGTCTACATTTTTGTTTTGTCTTTATGTAGCTCTACATTAACACTTCTTCTTGTGGTCTACATCTCAGTGTAGGACTGTTTGCTTGGAAGTTTTCTAATGTTGGAATATAGGTAAATGAATATAAAGTCACTTTACAGAAAGCAGAGGCCCGTGACTGAAATGCCATGTGAAACAATGGATGATAATATCGTACAGTAGTTTTAACATGCTAGACAGAGTTAGTGTTTAGAATTCAAAGTTCAGCATCAGTTAACTTAAGCTCTGATGAGTGAACAGTTTCAGTTGTTTTATGAGCACGAAGCATATGGCCTGAATAGTTATTGGCTGTGTAAAGCTCATAGGTGACAGACGCTGAGCCTCTGGGGTTTTAAATGTTTCTGCAGAGCAGCATCACACAGCCTGAGTGCTGTAAATGACACAGAGTAACCATGTGGGACCTGTTTACTTAAAGAGCTGAAATTCTGGAGAACACAAGTGATGCACGGACAATAAGTATGACTAAAAAGCTGTGATACTTGACATTTATTTCACAATCTTTGTTGTCCTGTTGTTATTGTACCTCTGTTTTCTTTTACAGATTTTTTATGCTACCCTACACTGTACGCCATGCACGGCTTCATTCAACATGCTTTCAGAAGTTGGAGCTAGTTATGAGTGATCTACTAAAAGCTGTGAGATCCCACAGGAAGACAAAGCAGATGCTGTAGTCCCTTTACATCAAACACCTCTAATATACCATGAAGTCCTTGAGGAATAGCGAATAAACAAAACCCTATGACTGACTGGCTCCTATCTGTCACAGCTGAATGCAAATGAAGTTACTTTAAACATCCGTGAATGAAAATGATATTATGCTCGTCACTTTCTTGAGACTTGATTACCTGTTTTCACGCCAAACCTAAAAACAAATTCAAGTGATCAGCAGGCTGAACACACACAGAAACATCCACAAATCCCCTCTGAGAGGCTTCCATTCACAAGTCGTAACTGAATTCCATGTTTTCTTCATATGTTCAAAGAGGGGCAAAAGTTGAGGACAATAAATTCTGAGAGAGATGATGATGAAATGATGGTGTAACCCTTACTAACGTGCCATACATGCACTTGGCATGCAGCATTGACTTTTCTGACTTCTCGGCACATGCACAATATTCAGACAATGAATTTGGGTATTGAGTGATGGACATCCTAGTCCCAATATAGAAAAACTAGCAATAAATATTTGAAGCGTATCTGAAGTTCAGTTTGATCCAAAGTTGTTTACAATGGTTTGTTTCAACAAGTTGGAAAGTTGATCTATTCCAGTTTTTGCAAAGAGACACTGAGCTTGTTAGATTTTTCAGAGAAAGGGGGAGACATGAAGGTGCTTTGCTGTGTAAATGACACATTTAACATCTCTTCCTAAATAGTGACAAAGGAAATTGTACTTAATGGTGGAGACTGCAGGGAAATGCAGCCATGCTGTCATGAGGAGCACCTTGGATTTCTCTCATGATGCGCAAACAGGAATCCCTCAGTAGACCAATTAATACAGACAGAGAGAGCAGTCAGCGATTTTCCCGGGAGACCCGCCAACTTCACCAGCTACTAGTATCTCAATCTGGTCTCCATTACGACCACATTTATCTAGATTGCATCAGGCTGCCTTTCTACAAATCTCTCAGAGCTCCACTCCTATGGTAACAACCACATGGTGGGCGTTTTGCTGAATAGCTCCTCTGTAACAGGGCCGTCCCTTTAAAGGCATCAGATCGACGCAGATGGACAGTGTATATTCAACTTGGGACATTTCACTCAAATTTTCATCCGGCCCTATTCAAAGAACATGTTTCACATGGTGTGGAAACAACTCCTCTGGAGCCATCCTGGATAATGTGATTCCGTGCAATCAATTCGACTTTCAGACGTTTACTCGATACACAGACATGCTTCTCGGTGGACAAATCTATTAGATGCTAGATATTAGTGCCTAGTCAATTTATTAATTTATCAAAACTGGAAATAAAACTAATTGGTTTTGGCAATATGATAGAGCCACAGAAATGCAACTCAGCAAACAGGATGGAGAGTGGCTGGGCAGTTAGGAGTGCCAAAACAAAGGTGAGGTAAAAGGAAAACAGTAGAAAGAGAGAGAGAGAGGAAGAGAGAGAGAGAGAGATGCAAATCCCATGGCAACAGCAACCAGACAACAAGTCTAAAATAGGGGGCAGTGTCCGCTATTACTATAGCAACAGGAGAACAGCACACTCGCTCAGCTTCGGGATTTGCTGAAAGGAGAAAAACAAAGCTTTATTCCTCACATAAATGTCATTGATAGGCATTACCAGTAACTTCATTTGGTTCCACCAGCTGTGTCTCACCAAATTAGTCCCAAAAATAAGGATTCTCAAAGTGTATTAGGCTAACAGCCAACAACACGGGATGAATACTTTATCTTCCATTATTCACTCACTTAGCGTAATTTTGATCCGGCAATGCACCTGGGAAACTATGAGCAGACAGGTTGAATGAACAAGTCAACAACATAAAAGTGAAATGAGTTGTAATCACAACGGAGAAGTTGCAAAAAATAAAATAAATAAAAAAAAAATAAAAAGAGAGAAGCATTACATCCCTGCTGTAACAACAGTGATGAGTAATTATGTAATTACAAGTAATTATATAACTACTTATGATTTAAATCATGTAAGAAATGACATACAAGTTCATTAATTTTCTCAACATAATCGGCCAGACTCGATCACTTCAAGCTGTATGCTTTAACCGCATCTGAGTATCTGAGTTTGGTTAAACTGTATCACAAAGTGTGAACGCTTTTCTCTGCTTTATAAACTGCAGCACAGACCTCCACACCCGGTTTGTTGACATGAAACATGTGCACAGTCTGCACTGCAGAGAGAGAGAGAGAGAGAGAGAGAGAAAAGATAACAACACGGTGGTGCTTTGCCTTGCCTACCACCGACCAATCATATTTCACAAGTAGTCGTTTGGAGCCAATCACACAACGACAATCTGAGCCCGCGCAGCCAATCGCGCTGAGCGTGGACCACTGATGCAACGGAGATGCAACAGACTTCTACTAAACAACAAAGTGTGTTGTGAATCATATAGCGCCTTAAACAAAACAGTGGCATGCTGTATAGTAAAGTACAGTGTCTGAACTGTATTTGACTTGAAAAGTCACGCAAGTTCACGCAAACCAAGCCCTCTCAATAGGTTATTTAAATTAATTTGAAGACGAGGTTACGCCGTTTAGAGCTCAAAACTACCGCACTGTATAGCTATTCGGTATGTACAGCGGGGATAAAAAGCTACTTCTCAGACTCCCGTGTTAACAATAACACAAGTCGAGAGTAGTTGTTACTTGTGTGATGAATTGCACGGTTTTGCTGGCCTTTTGTATTTTTCATGCTGCAACTTTTTTTTTTTTTTTTAAAGAAAAATTGCAGCAATGCAATAAATTTCACTTACTTCCCACCTAGTGGAATAAGCTCTTGTGTTACTTTTAACGAAACAACAAAAGTACCTCGCTACTTTTATAAAGGAGTGGGGCAGTGAGAGTGTGGGACGTCCTTCGGTGAGCCGCGGAGGGAGGGGCGGAGGGATCTACACGCACCGAGCAGCCTGGTTTATCCCGGTGACGCAGTTGGTTGCTAGGTGTGAATGAAGTGATGCTTTGTCACAATTAAGCTGCTCCTCAGTTTACAGGTCGACCACAACAAAGCAGCACCTCGTTCTGTTTGCCTTATCCCGGATATTCCGAGCTGAAATATGGCTCTTTAATTTTTTGCAAAGTTGTTGGACCCACAAAGTCGTCGTGCTTTGCTTTCGCAACGCACCCCCAAGTGCTCTACAATTTTTTCTGCAAGAATGGAGTAAGTGAAAGGTTCTCTACTCGCTGTCCATACAGCTGTGTTGTTGTTGTTGTTGTTATCACTTTGTTGTAAGTGGCTACAGATTGTTCCGCTTCTCCGCTTTACATAATTGAACCTATCTGACTTAATTCAAAAAAATCAAACGCTGTATTTACCACGCTCCTTGCTGGAGTTTGACTGATGGTGGTTGCTTTGTGGTCAGTTTTAGTCTGATTTTGAATGATTTTTTCCTCTAGTCTAAATGTATTGCCTCAATGTAGGCTATGCAATTACTGGAGATACATCACGTCTGTCACTTCCAAGGTTTAATCTCGCAATGTTTAAATTAGATTTCATTGCTGTAATCGAGTCCAATCTGTTTAAGTGATTAAAAAGTGGTAATTAATTTTAAAAGGAACATGCAATTGAAAGTAGCTCATCAGCATTAATCCGATTTAACCATCAGGGCAGCTCACTTACAGAGAGGAGAGGTAGCTCCTGTGGTGCTTATTGTCAACAGTTGGGCCCTTGACAGCGTCACTAGGTCCCACGTGTTTTGAGGACGCCAGGTTAATTTTGCTTTGAGGCACATTAAAGCCCACAGGACACTGCTCCCACTTCTGTATCACCCACTGTGCCAAATCTGAGGGTTGGTTTTTTGGGACTAATTTATTTTTCTGCTTTTCAGTAGTTGGCATTTAGTGTAAAGCCTTTTGTTTAAAGGGGTAAATGTGTATTTGTGTACAAATGAGTTAAATGAGGACCTGAAAGTGACTTCTTCTTTGTTGCCTCTCATTAAAATCATGCAGAAAAACTTGCAGAGGGGAGCACAGACAGACTTCATCTGATGATCCCATCAGTCGACAGAGTACGCTGGATCTTTTCACACACATTTCTGATCCCCTTTCTTTTTCTGCTTACCCTCTAGGTTTCATTATGCTCACCCAGCCCTGCTCTCTGTGGCCCATTTGTCAGACCCTGCTTGCTCTCAGCATATGCTTGGACTTGGACTGAATCAAAGCACCAACAGACAAAATGATGGCAACATCAGCTCCTGTTTGGAAGACTCTTCGTGTCTGCCCGGCAGACCCCCTCGCTCTCTCTCACCCACAGGCTAACCACAGCCAATCACAGGGGTGCAGGGGGGAGGTGTCAGAGGAGAGTCAGCACTTAATTGGTGAGTTGCAGCATGTACGCTTTTTTATATTTTTCCCCATTTCAGGTGGGCTCGGCACTGCAGCACATTCGTCCTTCTTGAGCAGTAAGTAATAAACTAGCTACGTCTGTTATATTAAAACGCTGCAACTTTATTTGCAAAAAAAAAAAAAAAAACCTGATTTGCTTTTACTATTATTAATCAGATTATTATTTTAGGAAACTGCTACGTGCACTGTTGGATATTTTTATTTTTGCATGAACGTTATGTTTTTAGCAGCATTATTTCCCTCTGACAAGCAGCTCGTAACCGATGCAGTTTTTTTCCCCTCCTCAATAGGTGATGGTCTCACTGACTGGATGACGGAAGAAGTGGATTTCTCCTCGTACCTCCCAAACCCTCCTTCCCCTCCCTCCTCTACTAATGCCTCCCTTCCCCCTTCACCCCTTCAGAATGATATCCAGGTGCCCTCTGACTTGGAGGTCATGACCTCTCTGCTGCAAGAGGAACTTGCCCAACTAGAGGACTACTTCCTGTCTGAACCACTGCCAGAAAAAGGGCCGAGGCTGGGAAAATGCGACAGGGGTCCTCTGCCTGCGGGTCCTCCGCCATTCACTCAGCTGCCATACGCATCATACGCTACATCCAACCAATCGGAATCCAGCCCACTTCTTGTTACCTTGGCAACCGGAGAACTGGACCTGCTGAGTATCTGTGGTGGGCCCATTGGACGCTCCAAAATTCCAAGACACGCCCCGTACAGCTGCAGTCGACCCAGTGGGTGTGGTAGGAAAAGAGTTCCTGATGGTGCGAGGTTCAGTGAAGGCTATGACAGCAGTTTGTTGAGTTCCAAAGGAAGTAACTCAGGTAACTCAGCTGTGACCCTTACAGGTAATTATGGCTGTGTAGAGGACGACCAGGTGGTAGGGAAAAGCTACTGCTTGGGTAGTGCAGTCGAGGTTAGACGATGTGCCGTTATACCAAAAGAAGAGAAAAATTGCTGTTTCACTCAAGATGTGATAGGTGGTGCGAAGATTGGTGGTGGTGGATTTGGCTTTGGTGGATCACTGGATGTCCCCAATAAGAAAGAGGATCTGTTGATGTATAGTATGAGGGAAGTCAGTGGAGGTTCTGGTAACAGCGATGTGCTGAACAGTATCAAAACCAGTGTGGAGGTGACAAAAGCCACTGTTTCTTGGAAAGCTGACAGCGAAGGTTGTTATCTTCCAACGACACCACAGTCTGAGGCCTATCATAGCTTCTTAGGCAACATCAACGAGCAGGTGAAAACAGAGAGTCTACAGATAGGTCAGCATGATCTACACTGTAATTTCCTTGAGGATCAGGGCCCAGAGTGTCTTTTAATGGCTAGGGATAGTCTGAACCTGGAATCTTCAGGGCATAGACAAGCATGCCGGCTGAAAGAAGACCACTGTGCTGTGAAATACGAATTGGACATCATTCCAGTCGAAGGCGGGGAGCGCAAACAAAAGAAGAGAGATCAGAACAAAACTGCCGCTCACAGGTAAGATTCTTCCTGATGAAATATCATTGTTAGCAGAATTTCACAAGTTAACATTTTCACCGAGTCTTCGTTTTGGTTGAATCAGGTATCGCCAGCGAAAAAGGGCGGAGCTCGATTCTTTGGAGGAGCAACTGCACTGCCTTGAAGGGAGGAACCGGGAGCTCCGGGACAAAGCAGAATCCGTAGAACGTGAAATCCAGTACGTTAAAGACCTGCTGATTGAAGTTTACAAGGCCCGTAGCCAAAGGCTTAAGCAGGACACAACAGCATAACACCAAGCTCCTGCAAATACACTTAGAGAGTGCGTAGCAGGGAGAATCTGGAGCTCTTTGTGTCTTTAAGTTTGTCCTGAATCGAATGTTTAATTCTTTTTTTTCTTAGCGAGGGGTTAAATGCATGCTTTGTTAATATGAAATATTTTTTACATTTTAAATCAACACTCTATCCAATGCTTCCATTGCTTTCAAACTCAAATCACTTGAGCCGGCACTGTGGCATAGCAATGCTTTAAATGACAATCATTTTTAATAAGTCTCGCACCTCGTGAATCTACTATTGAAATACGGTAATTTCAGAAGCAATGTAATTCATTATGCAGGTTTTATATTTGTAATAGCCTTACGTTAAATTTGATGTCAGCAATAGAAACTAATGTTTTGGGTTCTTTTTTTCCTTTTTATCTATTTTAATGGGCAATCACTGTATCACCCTTATCACTAGTTAGAGTGGTCAAATGTGTTGTTGGTGTTGACATTTAAGTTTTGACACATATTTTCAAATCAACAAAAAAATTTAATTGGCATTAGTATTTAAAATCATTAGAACTGCTGTTGAATATCTATTGACTTTTACAATTGCGGAAAGAGAGACTAACATACAAAAGAGTCGTGAAACTTGGCAAAATTCGTTGGTTTTTTTTGAGAAACATTAGATTTGCTTCAGGTTTATATAATAGTAACAGAATAATTGAATTTGTATGTTTTGAGTATTTTACCTGGCTTTTTTAGAAACATTACTTTGTCTTCTGTACTTACATTTGTTTAATTTTCATCACTTTAAATGTAACAAATATAACAAATATATTTGCTTCTTTGTTTCAGCAATGGCTTCAAATAATGTCCACATTATGCATTCTGTGACCAAAATATAACTATTTTTAATTTCATACTATTTTGAAATGTATAACATTTTACTATGTGGTGGCAGTAAGATATTCCTCCCTTGCATATTGCAAAATGTACAATCTGTTTTGCAGCTCAGGATACAAGTTTATTCGCCAGTTCTACAAACATCAGTAGATAATCATGGCAGAAGATTACAAACTTAAAGCTTGCAGGTTTTCCTTATGTAAAACTGGGTTTTCCATGTGTACAAATATTGTAACTAGTATCATTCTAGCAGCCTTCCTCTGCATGCCTTTGCATAAATGTACTCTCTCTCTCTCTCTGGAATTTAAAATTTAGGGTTTCAGAAATAATTCTCTCTCTAATATGCTTGTTAAAGCAATAAGTTTTATAGGCCTCTGGCTGATCTGCACTAATTTGTAACAACTTTTGTATGTTCAGGGAGTGGAGTGTGTTAACCTTTTCTTTCTAGAAAAGTAACTAAAAAAAAATCTCATTCAGTTGTTTCTTAAAGCTTTTGCAGCTTTAGCTTTGGTGTAAGAGGTGTGAATTCTTTTTCAGTTCATTATAAGCAAATAACATCATTGTTACTGTCGTTTGCTCCATGCTTATACCAAGGATAGGTTTTTCTATGCATATTTATTTTAACACAATCTTGAATATAACAGCTGATTTATGGTGATCATTTATAGAATTTATTTGGTGTTTTGCCCAGAAATTCATGTCGTTTGAGCCCCCTGCGGTGTACTATCAATTCCAATTGTTAAACCAAAAGTCTGTACTAACAGCACATTTAGCGCGTTGTATTTTCAAGGTATTTTAATCATAGATGCACATTTCCTTTGTTAAATGTCAACTTTTTTCCTTTCAAAAAAAAAAAATAAATAAAGTGTATCATCAACTTGGCCCGCTGTGCTTTTTCAGATATTTTTTTTCCCCGAGTCTTACTGGGAATGTTTTATTTTTTTAAATATTTTTTTGCCTGCATAATCCGAAGTTACAATCTGTGGTCTGAGCGTGAAAACAATTCATTCCTTTTTGGATTAAATAAATCCGCAATTTTTGTTTTGTTTTAGCCAAATCAAAGTTCAGACCGCCAGGGCCCGACGGACGCTGATAAGCGCTCATTTCCTCACCCAGCCCCGCTTCCCACACGGTTACACAGAGAGGACCGAAAACTTTTAGTTATCGATCTCTTCTGGTTTAGTCGATACAACATTCAGTTTAAAAGGCATAAACACTTCCGACGTCCAGTCCTGTGAAAATGCGGCTTCGTTGTTTGCGGCTCAATAAACATCGTCCGCTTTATTTAATTAACCCAATATCACAATTTTCCAGTTTACCTCAAAGGGCTTTGAAATGCGACAGCCTCTATATTCACATGCCGATCTGGATATGGAAAAATGCCCCCCTTAAAAATATCAGTAGCATACGCTACACCTAAACACAATCAAATGTAGAAAATCTATTCAAAAACAAAAATACACGGCGGTGTTTGCAGAAACACTCCTAACTTAAAAATGAATTTACCTCCTTATTTGCCACTTTTATAACGACTGTTAATTATTGGTATGACAACTTTACCAGTTAAAAAGAAAACCTACCGTGACTTTAATAAAGTTGCATCGTTTTTTCTCATGAAATTAAAACAGCTTGCTGTCATGAACTGAGACATTAAACAGTAGAAACTGTTTTATTTTTATTTTTAAACGGGATATTATTATGTAGTTTTCTAACATATTGCTTCAGACAAATATGCTACTGTAAAGTAAGGAAGGAGCAGACTTTAAGCTGCTGTCATTTCTGGTGGAGTCACTCACAGCTGTCCAATGAGCTGATGATAGTCACGTTGTGGAGGAGCATGTTGTGAAGCCTGAAGAAGTTTCTTACTGGCATCAAGGGACATCAGGACCTTTAAATGAATGCAAAAGAATGTGATAATATAAAAAAAAAATTATATGTTCTAAATGACTGGAGCAAAGTATGTTACCGACTTGTGACAAATTAAGCAGTGAACAAATTTATCTAAAGGACTGAACAAGCTTTGGGCAATGAATAAGAGCTAATAAGTTCCAATGAAAAAACCGCAACTATTTAAAAAGTTCCAAATTCTCTAAACAGAGATCGACTTATTCTACTATGAGCATACGCCCTGCTGTGACCTGCTCATTACCTGACGCAGGGCATCCTGCTGGCTGTACAGGCATAAAGATCCTATGGCAGCTTTTCTCACTGCATTATGGGAATCCATGCATGCAGTTCTCAGAAGTAAGCTGGGCACGTTTTTCTCCAGCAACAAGGATATGGCTCCATCAACATTTACCAGGTTTCCAAGGGCTGCGCAGCAGTGACGACGTGTGAGGGCATCAGGATCAGTGATTAGAGATACCAGCATGGCCACAGTCCTTCTTGCTTCCTGTGTCCATCTTCTCTCCTCCTCACCATCAACTCTCTGCTCTGTTATTGTTTCCAAATCACCTGCTGCTTTAATATCTGAGTACTTCTGTTTATTTTGTTGCTTCGCTTTGCACCAGCCTGTACTATATATACCCTTCCCACTGGGTCTATCCATTTGCAGCCCAGCTACAATATAGCCCAACCAGTTCCCAACTGCCCTGCAAGCCATCCTCCGGACAGGTGTGCAGGAATCATGAAGACAGTCTATTATGCCTTTGAAAATGTCAGGTTGTAGAGTGTCTGGTGTAGGAGGCCTGAATGGGTCCAAACTTCCCAAAAATCTACATGTGGCAGCCCTGATCTGGTCATATGAGTGAGCCAGTGCGTTCTGCAGTACTGAGGTTTCTACATGAAGCTGAAGGGGACAGGAGGGACAACGGGCTATCTGACACAGCAGAGTGAGGAGCTCCACGGCAGAGTCCCACAGCATATCCAGCTGCAGGAAGTCTGAGAGCAGAGAGCTGGCAGTTCTGGTTATAGGACTCTGATGTCTGGAAGCAGTAAGCTGGCTGTCCCAGGATGGCGAGAAAAAGCAAGAAGCTGCTTTTGTGAGGTGGCAAACAGAGCGCTGGGGATCACACAAGAGCAAACGGCTCAGCAGGGAGAGAGGCAGCTCTAGTAGCGGAGGAGGAAGGGTTTGAATTACCTGCCAAAGCATTAAAAAACAAAATCACCCAGACAACTCATCACACATCAAACAGGCAACAACAAACAACAGAGTGCTCTCCCAAAAGTACAGACACATTCAGGTGTACAGTACTGCATGCTAGACATGAGCCTAGTGCAAGAGTTATCCTGTGTTGCATCAGAGAATTATGTTTGTCAGCGAGGTCTTTATTGGAACAAAATAAGGCCCTAACCTGCAGGAGGCTTGTAACAATACCACAGCTGTCGTACAACTGGAGAATTGTGGACATGGTGTGTGAAGGCAGGTCCAGGGCAAATGGAAAACATAATAAGTGGCAGCTCAGTGCGGATAAAGTGTTGTGACTCAAATCCACCTCAGGTCTCCCAGGATTGCCCTTGGCAAACAAATGAAGACTGTAGGGTATAAAAGATGCTATTGTTAGCTCCAGGCATTGTAGCTGTGTTGCTCTAAGATTTGTAATACAAATGAAAAAGTGGTTTAATTAAGACATCTCAACACTAACCAGTCAGAGCCCAGCAGGAGACCAAGAGTGTATACACATTTTGATCCACTATCACAAAACAGAGGAATGCACAAATATGGATCCTTGGTGAAGACAAAGAGCACAGCAGACAGAAAGGAATACAGTCCTGTAAGACACACACGCACACACACACATACAAAAGAAGTAAAGTTTTTTTTTTTTAATTAGAAGTGTTTTTAGACACAGTGGGTGTCATAGGATGGGTATAATTACCATTTGCTGAACAGAAGTCAAAGTCTGGTGTTGTGCTTCCTAGTGAAGCACCAATCTTTTTCCACAGATCCTGAAACACAGCTGGATTTAAACCTGAAGGCACAGGGCCATTCTCATGCTGTTTAAACAAGAAAGCACAGACATTAAGCACAGATATGTTGCTAATATCCACTCATTTATATGTTTAACCAAATTTTAGCTGCAGCCTGACCTCATAAAGTGTGTCTAGGAGCAAAGAGAGGAGGCCATCACAGAGTCCCCAACCAGAGGGTAGAGAAATGTGGGGCTGATAATGCAGAAAAAAAATGGTTCACACAATTTCCTATCCCTTAAAGCTTTCACATTACTGCCAGGTTTACATGGATTCAGTACCTCACATGGGTCCAAGACCAGAGTTTTCAGCAAGGATGTTAGATTCTCTGCATCAACTTCGACATCAACATTGTGTTGTGTGAAGAGAGACAAAACAGAAGCAGCCAGAGGCTAAAAGACAGATAATCAATCAACTGTTTCACATGACAGACCAGCTCATTGTATATCAAAAAGCTACAGACACAAAATTTTACATTTAAAGCATGTTGAACATGGCTGACAGCAACTATTTAATAATTTCAGTGGGTACTCACTGCCAAAGGAATGAGATTTGATTGACTAAGAATTGTTCTGAAGAACTTGGTGAACTCTTCCAGGCTAAAGCATGAGAGCAGATGAAGAGCTGCAGTTGGAATCACGTTTGTATGCACGGAGTATTCGACAAATAAACAAAATCAGCTTCAGTGAGAAAAAAAAAAAAACGACTTATCAAACCTATGTTGTTGTTCCACCCAGTCACAGTGCTTCTCCCAGTAGATCATGAGCACTGTGATCATTTCTTGAAGGACAGGGAAGCTCTGCTTTTGCTAAACAGACGAAAAAGTACAAAATAAGTGAGGGACACTGCTGCAGTGAATTGTGGAACATTGTTTCAGTCCTGAACAGCAACCTTAATGAAATCTGAGCTTTCAACAGTATCCTGGATCAGGTCAAAGAGGACACGGGGTAGTCCAAGTTCACAGCTGATGTGGTTCAACTTCTCAACATCAGCCATCACTATCAGATTACGTAGGACCTTCAGTGGCTGGTGAATCTGCTGAACTTCTTGTACCATGCCCCCTGTTAGCTGACCAAATAAAAAACAAACAAACACAAAAAAAGACAGAGTAGATACAAAACTGCTTTGAAAAAGCAGAAATCCATGCCCAGTCAAACATTGAACCCAATTACCTGAGCTTTACATGCCTGGATCTTGGATTTAATTTGAGGTATAATGACATTGAAGTCTAATAGTTCCCTCTGCTGTCTTTTTGGATCAGATTCTTGGGCCAGATTCTCCCAATACTCCTTGGTGTTGACATTCTGAAAGAACAAGAAATGACTGTCAGCTACATTTTTATTTAAGAGAGCTTTTTTTTTTTTTTTATTAGCAAAGCAGAATCTCTATGACAAAGAACATATAAATATTTTCTAATGTGTGGAAAAGGGAACTGTCACTGACCTGCCATCGCAGTGGGGCCTGACTTTCCTCATTGCATCTCCGCACACGTCGTGGACCAAATTCCTGTTCATAGTCTATGCTTATCTGACCCCTGTAGAGAAAAGAACTGTAAACACACACCTCTATTTGTTTTTGGTAGCATCACTCATCTTTATTCTGAACCTTCATAAACACCTGTGTTTTGATGTCAAGCTGTCTTGAATCTTCGAGCTGAGGCTTTGATTGGTAACTGCCATGTCCAGCTGACCTGAGGTTACAGAAACATCACCACAGGAGGGCTTGCGGTTGCTCACTCTAGGGGACACTGCTGCTGCCATGGCAGCATTTCCCGCTTCATCATTATTTTTCTGTTAATGCACACAAAACAGGTTTAAAGTCCTCCACAAATTTCAGTATAAAAACGTTTACAAACGAAAAAATAAAATATAGATAACTCACTTTGGCACTGTCACTGCCTGGTGGTTTCCTCTTATTACAGTTTTCCCTTTGTTCCATGACCTTTCGCAACAATCTGCTCTCTCCAGAAGCCGGTACAGACTTTTCTGCCACTTGCTTGAGTTTCAGCACCACCATGTCAGGGCTGGGTGTGACCGTCAAAGGGCTGGACACATTTGAGTATGGCAGCACTGCCAACACATCATATGGGAATAAAACCATGAATGTCAGACATGAGAATGTGTCATATACATTTAAATGCTTCCTATTGAAATCAGGAGTTTCATGCATCACCTAGAACACCATCAGCAATAAAGGGATGGTGCAAGAGGTCTGGCCATGACAACCGTTTCTGGGGGTCTTTGGTCAACAAGCCTTTCAAGAAACTCTGCAAAGAAAACATTAGATAGTAATAATATAGAAGACTATGAATTAGGCAACATATCATGTTTGATTTGTCTCCAATGAACCCTTTAACAGGGTTGTAACTGTAACCTAATCTTTTAAAGGGAACAACGAGGCTTAAAATTTCCAGTTAGCCTTGTTAAAATATATTTAAGATGTTGGCTTCTACCTAAATATAACACAAGGTGACTAAAGTGTAGCTTTACTGTACCGTGCAAGTGCTGCTCATAGTGTCTGGCCATTTCACTTGGTCTCTCACAATGAGCTGCACTAGATGGAAGATGGAGTTTGTGTAGAATGGAGGCGCCCCCGTGTGGAGTTCATAAAGGATGCAGCCCAAAGACCAGAGATCAGCAGTGTGGTCATATGGTTTCTCCTCTACCAGCTCAGGAGACATGTACAGTGGTGTTCCCTTGATAGAAGTCAGCACTAAGGTGGAGACGCTCATCGCTCTGGCAAACCTACAGCAAGACT
Source organism: Heterochromis multidens (assembly GCA_015108495.1). NCBI lineage: Eukaryota > Metazoa > Chordata > Actinopteri > Cichliformes > Cichlidae > Heterochromis > Heterochromis multidens. The sequence goes on from VUQS01061017.1 coordinate 16,057, forward strand.
GCATCATGTCATTTATGCTTTTGGAAACGATGAAAACTTTCTTCTTTAAAACTATCAACATACCCAAAGTCGCAGAGTTTCACCACACCGCTTTTCCCTAACAGGATGTTTTGTGGTTTCATGTCACGATGAAGAATGCGATGGGAATGTAGATAGTACAGAGCAGAGACCAGCTGGCAGGCAATCTCATGGACCTTGAAAGAAGGGAAGAATCATTTAATCACCTAAAATTAAATAAAGCTTCATGTCTGCAATTGTGTAAAAACAGGGAAAACCTGGCTCTCTGGTAAGTTTCCATCATCCTCAAGAATCTGGAACAACTGGCCCTCTGCATACTCAGTGACAACCACAACCTGTTATAAACACACAGGGGACTATGATCACGGGATTATACATTTAGATGTAAAGATAATTAGTTGGCAGCAACTTATTTGAGAGTTAAGGTGGATTCTGAGAGATGATGAAAAGAATACCTCATTTTCAGTCTCAAAGCTGTCAAAGAGCTGGACAATATTTGGGTGTTGGAGGCCCCTCATAATTTCAATTTCTCTCTTGAGACTTCGTAGCTGGTTTTCAGAACGACCCACCTTTGGCATGAACTTAAGAGCCACGACCTCATGGAACAAAGATTAACAGACGATGTGAAACGGTGTGGTTAAACAAACAGAAAACTAAACTGTGCTCCTATGGAGGCTTACCATGCCGGTACGCTTTCTCCTTCCCTTGTAAACTCGGCCAAATGAGCCTTCTCCCACCAACTCCAAAACGTGATACGAGTCCATTTCGGCGGTAGTCGGTAACGTTACAACCAAGAAAAACAAAAGTCTCAAACTGTTACTGTTTTAAAACTTTAAAACTCACAAGTTATGACCAGTGGCAAAGCTTACTCTTCGGTAGCGTTGCTTCTTTTGGTGGGTAGGGTGGCAACAAATACTACAAATGCTTGCTAGTTTAGCCGCCAATTCAAAAAAAGTGATGCAAAAGATATAGTAAAGTGTGATGAGTCGCACGTAAATACTTAGTATTCAAAAATGTTACCTTTTGTCGGCTTATTTCAACAACAAACAGCTTTTCAATTGTTTTTTTTAACAATATGATGCCAAAATTCAGACCGGCTTTTGTGCGGACAACGCAAAAGAAGGGTCCTCAGCATAGCAACGGCCGTTGCGTTCATGGCAACGACAACGGAAACAAAGCTGAAGGTTTCATAAATTAGTACAAAGGAACTACCAGGCAGCAGTTTGTGTGGCATAGGCAACTCAAGACTTTTATTCTAATTTTTCTCCTGTCTGTAGTTCACTGCTGCCCCCGTGTTGGCGCATAGTATAAATTTTATACTACAAATAACAAAATAATACCAAATTAGGCTATAGTACTTGAGTAAAAATACTTAGAGTAGTTACTTTCCACCGCTGCCCTGCAGTTGTGTCATTGCATTGCCACATGGCTCATTTTCTGGCAGTCTTAGTGGGACTACCCTGAGATCTCAGTTACTATAATTGTTTTGTCCACAAGATGTCGTATGTGATTCTCTCAGAAACAGACCTAAACACAACCAACTTATAATCTTCCTCCGAGGAACTTCAGCTGCAATATAATAGTGGCTTGTGTCATGTTCCCCCCTTTTTTTTAAACATGCCTGTTACTTTCCTGCTGCCCACTGTCCAGTGTTAACCATGCAGTATTTGTAAGCGATTGCATTCTTAGTAACTGCAGAGGAAGGGTGATTTCTGCTGAACTGTTTATAAGGCTGGGGAATTCTGCAGTCAGCTGAGACTGAAGAAGTTACCAGTTGGTAAACGAAACGTTTCTCCCACTAAAAAACGCCACGTCCAGATGAACAGATTCAACTTTTTGGGATTCTTTTACCTGGATTATTGAGCATGCATCAAGAGATTCTGCTGAACTTGCAGCTTTTTATGTGACATTAAAGGTCACTTTGTACTCAGTCCATGTTCACAATGCGACCAAAATCTAAAGTTTTAATGGAGTAGCGGATTATGTGCAGGAGTCTGAGTGCGAAGTGCAAGATCTGCTAATTCATCACATTTTGTATGTTGAGACTTGTTGATTGGCCTGTTTGCTGAGTTTCAGTGGAGAAAAAAAAGGCTTGAGCTGAAGCGTGCATCCAATGAGCGCCTGGAAAGACCCCCCCCCCCCCCCCAAAGGAATAAGG
>VUQS01061017.1:18252-39549 GCA_015108495.1 Heterochromis multidens
ATTTTTACACTTGAAGAAAATACATAAACTCCACAGAAGGCAGCAGTCGGCTGAGCACACACAGGTGGAGAATGACCAGGAGGAGTTTTCTCTGAGTGGACTTGTACAACCTGCATTGTCTTAGAATCGTGCGCTTTGGATTATGCTCTTCATCCTGATCTGTGTCTCTCGTCGCTGCCACTGAGCTTGTAGATTCTGTATCGTTTTGTTTCTCTTTCTTTTGTTCTGTTGGTCACGGCAGTCTGTGATTAATGCAAACATCGTCATGTTTATCAGAACAACTTTTCTCCTTTACTTTGTGGTCTCACTCTTAAAGCTTGCTCGTTGCATGGAAAGTGAACTTTGCTTCCCGATTAGCTTGAATAGTGATGACAGGACGGATTCTGATAACGACGTGGATATCCTTAATAAAAAATATGTCCTTAAGATTAGCGCTTTCCAACAGGAATTAGTGATCGATTTACAACGAGACTCTAGTTTCATTGCCCCTTTCATTTCTAACCAAGGCGCACTGTTGCTCTCCGATTCCGATGTCCCCATTGACCTGACCCGGTGTTTTTATTCTGGATATGTGAACGCTGATCAGTATTCTTACGCTGCTCTAAGCCTCTGCAAAGGTGTACAAGGTGCTTTTGGCTTCCAAGGCTGGGAATATTTTATCAGCCCGGTACAAAATGACACCAGAAGCGCAGAGAGCGCGCACATCATCCGGCGCAGAACCAGTAACAACCTGAAGCCCAGTGCTACCCCCAGGTGCGCAGTGGACAGTGACATAAGCGTCCAGGCTGCGCAGTCCCTGGAGAAATACAAGCGACTGACAGACCACAACAATGTGACAGAAACGATGCTGAAGAGGATGGGGAGAGCCAAAAGGTTCGCTTCAATCCCCAGATACGTGGAGACGCTTGTCGTTGCGGACGAGTCCATGGCGAAGTTCCACGGAGATGACTTAAAACACTACCTCTTGACACTGATGTCAGTGGCGGCGAAGCTGTATAAACACCCTAGCATCCTAAACTCCATCAGCATCACAGTTGTGAAGATCATGATTATATCCGAGGAGGACAAAGGACCCAAGGTGTCCGGGAACGCAGCCATGACGCTGCGGAACTTTTGCACTTGGCAAAAAAAGATGAACAAAAACAACGACAAGCATCCTGAGTATTGGGACACAGCAATTCTTTTCACCAGACAGGTAAAGAAAACTTTATTAGCGTTCATGTTATACATGGTTTAGGTAACACTAGAGGAGGGAATGTACTGTAAGTGCAATTACGCACAGAAAAGCGTAAATGTCTGTTTTTCGCACATATTTTATCACCTTAGTGAATAATATACTATGAAGATGATGAGAAGGAAAACACGCAATATACTCTTGATACTGTAAACTTTATGACAGGTAAAAACTCCTGCTGTCAATTTATTGGTTTGCTCTGAAAACACTCTCCACCTCTGGTGAACTCAGGGAGCATGCACACAGTTCACCAACAGCATCACAGCTTTGACACCAAGGCTGGGTCACAAAGAGCTGAATAGAACACCAGACTTGATTGCTTGTCATAGATCCTTAGAGGGCAGTTTTATAGACTTGGAAAACACCTCTGACTTCTCTCAACACTCCCAAATATTTGGAAGATGACACAAGGTCAGAGATTAAGTCATTGCTCACATTCATTGGTCAGTGTGATTTATGGTCTTTCATTTCAACTATGAAAACTTGCAATAAAGTTGACAAGTCAGCCCAACTGATTTAGTTACAGTGAAAGTGTTTAGTCTGCAGTCACAAGGTAGAGTGTTAAAACTTGTGCTATCAGAGTTAAAAGAGCCAATGGTAACATAATAAGGTGCCATGCTGTCAGTCTCACTAGCTCACGAACATAGGTGATTTCACTAGAAATCAAAAAGTGCTTGTTATACCTGCAAATTTACTGAATATAATGAGCGTCAGTGCCCTCGGGGAAGCACTGCTCGGATGTGTTGTTTCTTTGGGGATGTTATTTACATTCCTACATGTTTTTGGCCTACCTGTTCGCTTTAAGTCTGAAACAAGCTGCTCCACATTTACAGTCAGTCTGCATCTTTACCTGACATTCTTTAATCTATCACTCATTTCTTTTGCCACAGTGGTTCTGCACATGTTTCTTACAGTATGTCCTTCCTTAATAGATCTTGACACCTTAAGAGAGTCAGTATTTTGCACAAAAGTATTCTAAACACAAGAGTGTTACCAGGTTTTTGCTTAAAATGCAAAGCTGATGTTATAAACTCTGCACCCAGTTGATGTGACCCCATTCAACTGTACTGGACCTTCTTAAGATGAGTCGTAGGGATGTAATTTGCTATATACAGCAAAAAGACAGCCATCAAGGCCTTCTGTCACCATTTCAAACAAGAGATTGACCTAATCTGCTGCAAACAGAAGCTTGGTGAAGTGTAACAAGTACAGTAGTTCAGAAAAAAACAGCTTTTATCACAACAGGTTAAACAAAGAACCTTCTCCTCTAACCATTGTGTGTTGAACAACAGATTCCTGATGTACCATCACATCTAAATTGTGCACAAAATAAAACATTGCATAAACAGGCAAATGCTGACACAGTGAACAGGCACAGAGCAGCATTCAGACTATACAAGTGAAAAATCCAAGTAGTGGCTTGTAGTGCTTAAACTTTCTTCATAGCACCATCCAACCAACCAAGCTTATGCTCAGCATTAGGACTCTAGAGCATATAGGCCTTCAATGACCTTTTACTGTCAGTTTCATACTGAATCTATTAGCATAATCAATGCTTCCTAAAGCAATAAATAAAACTATGTGGGGTTTGCTAACATGTCCAAAACAAGCTCTAAACATTTCAAGGTCTAAGATCTCCAGTGTACTACATGAGAGGCCTTTACTGATCATGAGATTGCATTCAGACCTGTCAGGCTTTGTTCATTGCAATCAGACTGACACATAGCTTTTTGGTTTTTATTTTTTTCCATTTAGGCCTAAACAGACAAATTCACCCCTCCTAAACTCTAGGATATATTATATATTTCAGCTTCAGATATAAAACAAGGATTCTGCCCACATGTCTACTAACAATTCTGATCAGCAAATCAAACTATTTATTCTGTGGATTCATGACACAGTGACTTTAAGTCTGGCCCATTAATGAGTAGTATTTTGTTGTTTACTATGGTTTTTAACAGATATTTTGAAGCCCATTCATTCTCCACTTAATACCAGCCCATTGTGTAATTTTGTAGGTTTTATGAAGACCAACTTGGTGTTGTCCAGAGGCAATTGCGGTTGTCCCAAAACAGTATAGTCAGCATGATTTTTGTGTAAAGAATGCTGCAAGTGTACTCGGTTCCTTAAGTTACACAGAATGTTTATTGTATGAGAGCAGCCAAAAGATAAAATCTAACTATAAATCTGCTAGAGTGCATGTTCCCCTGGGGAGACAGGAGGTGACTGTACTTTAGCTCACAGCTTGTTTGCCTTTTCTTACATGATAGATAATGGGCTGAGAAAGAAAAGAGTTCACCAAAGAATGTCCAGATGTCATAAACTCTGGCTGTGATACCGCTGCATCAGACCTATAAAACTCTAAGCAGTACCTTTTTCAGAGCTTTTGAATATCGTTTCCAAAGCACAAAGAGGTAACAGGCTAGACAGGATTTAGAAGCAATAAAATCTGTACACAAAATAAAATGGAAATTTTAGTCTGCTGAGGTAACTATTGTTTTTTTTTTTTTTAATTTGCAGAAACACAAAAATTGCAAAGACAGATGACAGATGTGGGAAGTAGGTCATAGCAAACAACAAACTCATTGACATGGGTGTTTCTTCTCCCCTGTTCATCTTGCAGTTCTTCTTCTTCTTCTTTTTTTTTTTTCTTTTTACTGAAATGGCCCAAACTTTCAGATGTCCTCCAAGCACATAAGGACATCTGGATTAGATTTGCACTGGCGTACAATTGTGGTTTTGTGGTTTATTCTAGGAATGATTTGTCATAGCACTCGAGGTCTTCACTTGGCCCTGTATTTAATGGTTACATTAAGTACAGCAGAGGATTGTAGGGGCTGTGGGAGACTGAACTAGTGCTTTATCTGTAATAGTTGACCACTGCTGGTTTTGTGTGTTTCTGGGTATGTAGAGACAGTGCTGTTTAGGGAGCAGGCAGATGGGCGGTTCTTTGCAGCGGTTACTGCCGAAGTTGTCCTGTGATTAGGAGGTTCAGCTCCAAATGCATACTCGCTAAGACTGGATTTTAAAATCTGTGGTAGAGAAATAGGTCATCTGGAAACTCTGCTCTGGCATGGAAATGTTATGGTTGGGGTTATTTAAATTACCTCATAGAAGAAGGTGTGCTCTAAACACTGTTTTCCACTAAAAAGATTTAAAGACTGGGTGGTGGAAAGCAGTGCTTTACACGATTGAATCATTTCCCAATTTCTTAAAAGCAGATCTTACTGCAATGACATCAAGACAACATAAAGGATAATTTAATAATCTTACTTTCATAAACTGGACATGATTTCTATCGGTCTAATAGCATCATACTCAGACAATTTAATTGCAGAGGTCTGGGAACAAGGTGACATCACCACAAAAAAGCCAGACAGGGCAAGAATGAGGATAAGTTGCAGTCAAGTTTCAAACAAACTCCAATCTCTGAGAAAGAAAAATGCAGACCAATAATAGATTCATAACCCAAACTGTCTGAGGTCAAACTGTTTTCTTGTGAAATGAGGTATTATTTTAAACTATTTGTCTGATCACCCGAAAATAAATGTCTTGTGCCAATAACCTTTATTTAGCAATGTCACCCTGTTCCCATAACACAGCAAATAATTCAATGGGAGCCAATTTTATGATAATCAGCAGAAATGATGGTCAGATCTAACAAAATTGAGACTAAATTGTGACAAACATGAAATTATTCTTTAAAATGGCATTTATAGTATCTTTACAATACATCAAGTGCCAATATCAAAACACTGCGACTATGTGAAAGGGGTCCTTTGTTGCATGAACCTGCAAAGTCTTAGCCCGTCATGTTGTTTAAATGTTTGGCCCATAGTTTTTACTGTTTTGGTTCACTGTCAATCCACTGCTTTCTTTTGAAACCCTAATGCGCACTTTGTTTCTCAGCATCATACATCAAAGACAGATAACAACTTGCTGAACAAAGTCGCTAAAGAAGCTGGTAAAGAGACAAATAGGTTGACCTCAAACAGAGCTAGAATAATGTTGACTGCTAATTGTGTAAAATAGGCAACTAAGGAGTGCTAACGGGTTTTCAACTCAAGCTAAAAGGTGATAATATGTCAATGGTCAGTTTATAAGTAGTTCCCACTGCCTCCAAGTAGCCATAAAAGGTATTGTGTGCAAGTAATGCAACTCTCTCTATTAGCACTGTGATAAACTTGCCTCTTCTTCTTAGCTTGGCTAGCCTTGGGAGCCATTATGATTAAGACTGCAGTTTAGAAGAAGAATGGATGGAAGCCCATGTTTGACTCTCTTTGCCTTTAGCTCTGACTGTTTCAGATGTAATTATATCAATGTCTTTTTTCATCCAGGACCTCTGTGGGGCCTCCACCTGTGACACACTTGGCATGGCAGATGTTGGCACCATGTGCGACCCCAAGAGGAGCTGCTCTGTAATCGAAGACGACGGCCTTCCTTCAGCTTTCACCACTGCTCATGAGCTCGGTATGCTCCGTCGACATCATCTGTCATTCAATACACATTAATACTGTAGTGTCCCTGAAAGTGTATATATACATAATCACAGTCCATGGGTGCATGAAAGACATCTGAGATCTCACTCCCTCTCCACAGGGCATGTGTTCAACATGCCACATGATAATGTGAAGTCCTGCGAGGACCTGTTTGGGAAAATGCAGGAGAACCACATGATGTCACCCACACTTATTCAGATCAACCGCACCAGCCCCTGGTCCCCCTGCAGTGCCGCTATCATCACTGAATTTTTGGACGGTGGGCATGGTGAGTTTGCTTGACCCCTGACCCCAGTGTTTCCCTGCAAACAGTCTCGTAGTGTCTTTGAAAAGGTCTAAAGCCAGAGTTAAGGAAGACACATTGGACACACAGTTGTAAAGAATCTTAAAGCAGTAGTGATTAACAAACCCATAGCAAGGCGTTGATCACATTAGTAGATCCCGTCCTCACTGTGTTAGTCACATACTGCTGTCTGTTCACAGCTGTGTTTGTTTCATATGACAACCCTTTTGTTCTAGAAGACCAAGACCTTCCTCTGACTCTATTTTCTGGGGTAACAGTTTACTGATTCCAAATATTATTGAAATAATTTTTGGATAAATGCAAGTGAGAGAATGGATGAATTTCAATCTATGCTTATATTCTCACATCTGCCAAACCTCTTATATTACCACTCTCACAGAAAAGACTTGCAATAGCCAAGAAGAAATTCATTCATTTGGATGCAGATTGTTTGCCAAACAGGACAGACCACAGTACTTGGCCTTGGAGCAATCCTAAACTTTTATTTTAAAACTGCCCCCACATCTGTCCCAAATTACAGGCCTTTTTTCTGGGGAGAGTCACCATAGTGGTTTGGACCACGAAGTGTATCTGCATAATGTTTCCCATGCAGGTTTACTCCAAATAGACATTTTTTTGCTCCTCTCTGTCCATTTTGGAGATAATCTGAGGACAAACGTTCTAGTTTTGTCAGCGACAATGAGGAAGATTTTTGACTTGACAGGGAGTGATTTCTGTTACAGTGTCGCAACCTGGTTTCTCCTGGCCACATGTAATAAATCTAAACTTCAAAAAGTTGGGTGGAAAAAACATGCTGCCACATGTTTGTGGTAATTTTCATTCAGTGCTGTGTCCAGACTTATTTGTAACCTGTTCAAACACACACACACACACCACTAGCTATTGTTTCCATGATTGCTCTTTGGAGAGAGACTAGGAAGGAAGAGATGAGGTTCACCTTATTTGGCGTAGAGTGATTTGTTTATACAGCATTACCTTATCTGTTAATCAGTGTGTTTCTCTGCCAGATCTGTGGGACCGTTACCACCATACCACAGTTCACTTACTGCATTGTAATGTGTTGCGAATTCACCACAACATGAATGGCATAATAAACAGTTCAAAGTGGGGGAACCCAGTTTTTCCAAGTACTGATTACTGCGTTTGTATGTGAAAATTGCCTATAAGAGTGAGAAGTTATGTGTGTTTCTGTGGGATAAAATTTTTGCACCTACTTGCCAAACTCTTCCTAATATTAATCTATTCCTGAAAAGGTATGTGTTTGTAGCTTTTGATGCTTTTGCCCTTTGCAGTGCTAGCTAGCTGCGTATCATTTTAATCAATATTCTAGTATAACTGCAAGTCATCCAACAAAGGTGGGATGGAAAAAGACAGAAGAGGCTTGTGGGTTTTTAGGGGGAGTTTGAGGAAGGGATTGAGGTGGGGATGACTGTGTGTGGTGTGCTCATGCATGTTTCTGTGTATATGCCTGTGTGTGGCTTACACTACATATACTGCATCAAAGCACAAATCACAAGGGCAATGGCTGCTTACTGTGCCCACCCACAATCCCACCCACACACATAACACACATTTAATGAAGAGGATCGTATAAATATTTGTGCATTTTTTTCATTGTGTTTTTCATGTATTTGTGTATTTTGGTGAAATCTAAAGGTTGCATCTTTTATACCTGTGTCTTATATTCATATTGCCCCATTGTGTGGTTTACTGAATCTCCCTCCTCTTAGGTGACTGTTTACTTGACCAGCCTCAGAAACCGCTAGTCCTCTCTGACATGCTGCCAGGATCATCCTACAACCTTGAACGTCAGTGTGAGCTCGCCTTTGGAGAAGACTCCAAGCCTTGTCCCTTCATGCAACCGCCATGCAGTCGTTTGTGGTGCACTGGAAAGTCCAGCGGACATTTGGTGTGTATGACTCGACACTTTCCCTGGGCAGATGGCACACAGTGCGGGGATGGACAGGTCTGCGACCGAGGGGTCTGCTCGGACAAACAGGTTTACAATGTGAAGGTAAGACTCACATGGTTCTTTCTATCAGCACATACCTTTATAAGGATGCGATTAATGAAGGTGTTTCTATTTTATTTATTTATTTTTATTTCCAGGTGGACGGCAGCTGGGGTAGGTGGGGCCTGTTCAGTTCCTGCTCACGCACATGCGGTGGTGGTGTCCAACTCTCAAAAAGGGAGTGTAACAATCCAGTTCCCTCAAATGGGGGTAAATACTGTCAAGGAGTTCGGGTCAAATACCGCTCCTGCAACCTGAACAGATGTCCTGACACAGGTACAAATCTCTCAAAACAGACAAGTATATCGAATCATGTGTTTCTCCTAAAGCAATCACACCTCTCACCTTCAATATCGTCCCTCCTCTCTGTGTAGGTAAGACATATCGTGAAGAGCAGTGTGAGACTAGTGGCCAAAGATTCAGCAGTAACCGTATCAGCCACTCTGTGGTGTGGGTACCCAAGTACTCTGGAGTGTCCCTCAGTGACAGGTGTAAACTCATCTGCAAGGCTAATGGTACGGGCTACTTCAACGTCCTGGAATCAAAGGTAAAAATAAGGTGTACTCTAAATATAGAAAATCTGATTGGTGATCAGTCAGAATACATTAAGGCTTAAAATTCTTTAATTTTTAGAAGCAAAGACAGCAAAGAGTCCTTGTAGAATAACATGAATCAGTCAGCCAGCTCCCTCTGGTCTCGGAGCAGAGCAAGGGAAAGAATGAAGGAGAGGAGGAGGACAGTTTATCTTTTTCAGATTGTAGGGTGTACAGTGAGCTTGTGCAGCAGTGAGACAGAGTTCACACTTCAGTCCATCATACCAGCTGAGAAGGAGCAGATAGGAAGAACTCAGGGGACACATAGATCTGAAACATAGGGCAGCTGGATGTTTTAACCACTGAGTCTTGACTTTACAGTAAAAGTTAGTTTGCATCAGTTTCTATGTAGAATTTAGTTTAAAAGATGACCTGAAGTTAATTGTTGAAAGGAAGATGAAAGAAAGCCTGGCAGAGGGTTAAATAGAATTTTTCCATATCACATTTGCATACAAGCTGGAGATAGGGCTGATCTCCACAAAACACACACTATGCTACAGTATTCTGGTATCTGTGTGCGTAAATAGTACAGTTATGAGGTCATGTATGTATTTTACCTGCAGTAACAAATAATTTATAGTCCTGGTAAAAATGGAACAAGTACACTCATTTGGATCATTATTTTAGAACACAGTTTCTTTCTTTGAATGTGTTGCATTGGAATAACTGTTACGTTGGCTTCCTACGACTGAAGATTTTTGATTAAAGAGATGTATTTGATTAGAGAAGCTAATGCTGAAGTGTGTTTTTATACCCCAGGTTGTTGATGGGACTCCATGTTCACCAGATTCCACGGGAGTGTGTGTCCAAGGAAAGTGCATTAAGACTGGCTGTGATGGCAAAATTGGCTCCACTAAGAAGTTTGATAAGTGTGGAATCTGTGGAGGTGACAACAAGGGCTGCAAGAAAGTGTCTGGACTCTTCACAAAGCCTGTGTGAGTATCACTATGTCATCATGGGATAGGCTCGACAAAGCATTGCTTAGGTCATTCTTTTTCCCCCTTTACTTCAACATAACTTTATCATTTTCGCTCTACTATTACAAGCCCCCACTGACTGTAAAATGTTTTGGCTTGCAGGCATGGCTACAACTTCGTTGTCATGTTGCCAGTGGGTGCAGCCAATATAGACATCCGTCAGCGAGGCTACAAGGGAATGGTCAGTGATGACAACTACTTGGCGGTGAAAAACATGGAGGGCCATTACCTGCTCAATGGGAACTACATAGTGTCAGCTGGCGAGAAGGACATCTTTGTAAAGGGAAGCTTGCTGCGTTACAGTGGCACAGTTGGCCTCTCAGAGACCATACAGGCCGTGAAGCCCTTGGGAGAAGCCCTGACTGTGGAGGTCCTGTGTGCAGGCAAGATGACACCTCCTCGCATCCGCTACTCCTTCTATCTTGCCCGTCAGATCAAGGAGGACAAGACTCTGAAGAAGGAGGGAAGGACAAACTCTCACAATAGTGTCCTGGATGAAGATAGTGTCAAGGAAAAAGACACAGATACCCTAAAGATGTCTTACAAAAAGGAGGATCCTGCTCTAGACAAATGGGTAACCACAAACTGGGATGAGTGCTCCGTTTCCTGCGGGCGTGGGATCCAGAGGAGGATGGTGCAGTGTCTGAAACCGGACGGGAAGCCAGGGTGGAACTGTGATTCTTCACAAAGACCCCCAGCCACCAGGGTTTGTGAAGAGCCATGTCCTGAGTGGCATATTGGGCAGTGGTCACCCTGCTCCAGAACCTGCGGGAAGGGCTTCAAGAGACGACCACTGCAATGCCAAACCCAAACTGGACATCTTCTCACAAGAGATCACTGCACTGGCATTCGTAAACCACAGGAGCTGGACTTCTGTAACATAAGGCCTTGTTAGTAACTTAAGCTTATAAACTACACACATATTTGTATGTTTTAAATGGGTGAATTGATTCCACCTGCAAGTATCTCCTGTGTCTGTCAGACACAGATTTTTCCACTTGGACTGTTAGAGGATGATGAACACCTGTTTGGAAGAATATCAAAACTATTGGAAGGAGAATCAAACCTGGAAGATGAATGCTGGAAGATATTTTTCACTGCCACTACCCAGACTTTGTTACGCATTATCCAGGAGTAACTTTAATGGCAATATAGCATAATCGACGATCAAATAAAATTTAGTTGAATTCCTTGTACTGTCAGCAGATACAGAACATCCATTTGCAAGCAATTAATCGAGTTTACCTTTTGAGTCTGGAACCCATTTCATGTCATAATACTTTAACTGTGCAGGCTTCAAAGTTTTAGCTGGATCTTGCAGACAGATTAGTGAAACCGGCTGTTAGTTTACAAAATGACTCCAGTCATTTTTCAAATGGCAAATATACCAAGAGTGACATGTATGAATAGCTACCAGTTAGACTAAAACGTATTTCCAAAATATTTCACACAGAAAAAGAAACTTTGAGTTTTATTGACCATTTTTTTAATCAAAAGGAATTTAAAAATCATGAATACTTTTATGCGGCATTGTTTATTTGTACCAACATGTTTTTACAGTTTGGTGGTTAACAGCTGCAGTGAATCAAGGCTGCTAAAACTGTGAAGTTTTAGGAGTAAAACGTACTAAACAAAGAACAATTATGTAGCCAGGACTTCTTCAAAACTCAAAGAGAAATCACCTTCGCTGTAGACATTGTATTTCAGTTTAAGCTTGAATATGAAGTCATACTGGCGGCTTTTCATGACAAGCCTGACTAAGCAACACAAGCCAGGAAACACTGACCTAAGATATAGGCCTAGCCAGATATTATAAGCATGCAAACACACACAGACTGCATTCAGTTCCTCTCTCTCTCTTCTGATCACTTCCTTCATTTGACCTCAACAAAAGTCTTCATAGCTCATAGTGTTTAGCCAGTCATGAAGCCTGTTAAGTCATGTCTGTCTGGCACAGTTAATACAGATAATTTATTATCAATAAAACAATAAATCACAGAGAGAATATGTTTTCCTGGATCCCCATCCTCTTATGGACTCTCAGCCTGAGCCAATCTGTTCTGTCTACAGACTCAGAATCCTGTAATCCATTATGTCGCATTCACCAGTCCAACATCCGACTACAGGATGAGTCTTTGTTAGTTGGATTTTTACATTTTTTTTTAAATCAGCTTTTGCACTTTGTACAGCAAAAGAAACCAATGACCTACACGAGCTGTACTGTATACTATGTATATATTTATTCAGCTCTGTGCAAAAAATAATGTAAATACTCTTTTTTTAAGATCTTTTTTACACAGGCATTTGTAATGGTCTTTGACGCCAGTATATTTATTCCAAAATAAAGTCAATACTTTACAGTTGTAACTGATGCTTTGTTTTTTCTTTTCTCAATTCTGTAGCTATATCATGTCAATATCAGCCATCATTTGACTGCTGAAAAATGTCCCCTTTTCACCATAGACTGCAAAAAGATACATATCCACAGTGAGACCATCTATTGTTTTTTTTTTTTTTATGACAGGTGAATGTACTTAGATTTACAAAGGTGCTTCCACAGACTCTGTGGGTGCATTGCACAGCATACCTCTTAATTAGTGCTGCCTAGGGCCTCTCTCTGTGGAGTTTGCATGTTCTCCCTGTACCTGCTTCTGGCTTCCCCCCACAGTCCAAAGACATGCATGAGGTGGGGTTAGTTGGTGATTCTAAATTGGCTGTAGGTGTGAATTATTGTCTGTCTCTGTGTTAGCCCTGCGAGAGACTGGCGACCTGTCCGGGGTGTACTTTGCCTCTTGTCCTATGACAGCTGGGGTAGGCTCCTGTGACCCTGAATTGGATAAGCAGAAGAAGATGGATGGATGGTAACATACAAATAATAATAAAAAAAAAACCTCACAAAAATACAAAAAACAATCTGCTAGGTTTCACTTCAGCAGAAGCAAAGCCTAGCAGACAGCTTCTGGCCTACTGGACACCTACTTGTCAGTGAAGGCAGTGATAACCCTGAATGATAACTTTAATCCTTAACAGAATTAAACAGTTAACAGAAAACATCTGTTAACTGTTATTTGTACCAAACTGTAAATCTTTTTATATGTGTTGTAAATTTGAACATTTTAAAATGTGAGTCTATTGGCACTGACTCGCCTTTTCTAACTTTTTAGGACACTGGCTTCATTGGCACTTGCTTTTCAAAGCTTTTCACATATAGACCGCTTTTCTTAAAAAGTGTTTAAGAAAAGTTACAAAAAAACCCATTGATAATCGATGCTTTAACCACTGACACTGATGTTCTCAAATGAAAATTACTGGCTGTAATTACATCCTTACGGCAATGTCAGTGTGAATAAGTGGAGACAAAACTTGCTCCAAAAAAACCAAAACCAAAAACCCAAAACTTATTACTATAAAGTCAGTGGTGCTTCATG
Source organism: Heterochromis multidens (assembly GCA_015108495.1). Lineage (NCBI taxonomy): Eukaryota > Metazoa > Chordata > Actinopteri > Cichliformes > Cichlidae > Heterochromis > Heterochromis multidens. Next base: position 31,299 of record VUQS01061017.1, read on the forward strand.
AGTCTGACTGAGACCAATAGAGGTAGGTGGATATCATTAAAATATCTTATTACTACACAATCTTTGTGTCTCTCAGCAACCATCATATTTAAAAAGGGATGCTAACAACTATGTACTTATTTTCTTAAAGAAATGCTTACCAGAGGATGAAAGGTTACACAATCCATGGTGAATATATTTAGAGGTCAGCATTGAAACAGAACGAAGAGAGGAAGCAGCTGCAGTGTGGACTAAAAAAAATGAACAATAGCCAACATTTTTCCTTCTTATATCTGCAGCTGCAGTAAGTGTAAAGGTGAGGTATTTGTAGCCTTGTAGCATTACACTGTAGTCTATAAACTACTTTGTCATGCATTATTTTGCATTTAACATTTCAGACATGCAACTATGAAAACTTTCCACTGGTTGTGCCCTGATGTGGACCTGCTCTCACTCTCTGTGAACAGCCGAAGAATGCAGCTGTGTTGTGAGGTGGAAATTTTGAATTGTGTGATTTTGGCATGATGACTTATGCATGGCTAGCTGTCTGACTAGTCTAGAAAAAGGTCAAAGTCTGTGGGCGGTCTTGGTTCACATGTTTTCTTTCTTTCTTTTTTTTACTTATTAAGAAAGAAGTGATAAGTCAAAGAAAAAAGCAGAGAAGTCTGACCTACATAAGAACAGATAGAGGAAAGGCTGGAGGAGAGCCAATGGAAATATTTATTTCTTCCCCTAGCTGCCTCTTGCCTGGGTTTATAGTAATATCTAGTTGCAGTTGTGATGACTTTAATTGATCCAGACTCCTTATCAAATGACTGCTTGGTTATAAAAGCTTCTACCAAATTAAGCTTTTTATTTGGAAAAATTTATCCTAGGTCTGTGTTATATTTCAATTTAAGACCAAGGATTAATGGGCTCAGTCCATAAAACAGTGTCCAGTTTATATCATACACACTTCAAATATGATATTCACTTTTGTGGAAGAACAGAAACTTCCACAACAGGAGTTCTGACGTGATGAGATGGAGAAATGAAGGGCATTATATCACATGACTTACATTCACAAGTTGCATCCCAACCATTGGTCCTTTGAAAAATATGACCACATGCTGTTAAGTTTTGGTCCTCATCCATAGTTAGGATAGTGCAAGGGAAAGGGAAAACAAAAGTAACAGTGTATGCACATAGTTTTCCTATATTTGAGCAAGCTAATAGACCTCTACAAAGAAGAAATCATTTGGAAGACAAAACAACAATAACTGGAAAAACATGGGGAAAAAAAAAAACATGGTCAGTGTCCAGAGATAAAATATTAAGCCAGTTCAGAAGAGGCAATTTAAACTGCAGGTCCTCTAGTCACCACTTGAGGCTGACTGGAAGAGAGACCAAACAGGAACTAGGTGCTAATTAAATCAGAAAACACAAGCACTGGACAAAAGTACTGAAATCATTGTTTAAATTGGGTGAATTTCAAATAGAATAGCCTATATTATCAAGAAAAATGGAAACTGAATGTAAAAGAACAGATTTCAAAGCTCTCTGAGTTCTCAAGCAGAGTAGAAATGCGCTATATAAGAACCAGTCCATTTACCATTTGCCATCGTCCTCACTGAACTTACGCATAAAGTTTATTTATTTTTTACTTCGAAATAAAGCAGTGTAGTTAAGTTGCTATACCTTTATTGTATGATGTGCTTCATTCTGAAGTTCTATTTTGTCAAGTAAATGTTACCATAGGCTGCCAAAACCATTTTCTTAACCGCCTTGGGGTTGTGGGAGGGCAAGAGCCTCCCAGGTCTCATGGGGCATAAGGCGGAGTTCACCTGGACAGATTACCAGACCATCACAAAGAGACAACCACAGACTGAGGCCAATACAGAATCAACAATTAAACTAACAAATATGTCTTTGGACTGTGGGAGGAAGACCCACACAGGCACAGGGAGAACACACATATATATTATTTTTTTCTTTGAGCAAAACCCTTAACTACTAATTGTTCCTACAGTATGCACAGAAGAATATTTACCTGCTAATGCACTTTATTTAATTTCTGCAAACAATTATTTCTTATTTCTGCTTCAGTCACTACTGCTGCAAGGCCTTGACACTGAGTCACTAACTTTACTAGCTGTTACTTTATATTCCTTTGTTTTCTTTTTGTAATTCAACAAAGAAGGGTTAACCCATGATCCATGAAAAAATATAAACTGGTAAAGGGCTCAGAGTTTCTGTAAGTAATTAGGGTGAAGAGCCCAGTTACTTTTTTTTTTATGTGGCGTCTTCTGTCTGATCAGCTGCACATTTTTTTTGTTTTTGCAGCAATTGCTGAGTCAGATGGACTGCACACCACAAACATGTTTAAAGAAGTCTCAAAGAAGTGCTTTGTACATAGTCAATGTGAATGGGTACATGGAAAGGCCCAAAGAGCCTCATTAATGCTCATCTCTGAGGAGGTCTGCTGACTGCAGCAGAAAGAGGATCAGTGTGCAAACAATAGTGATGACAGAGCCACAGCTGACCTCTGCTCATGAAAAACTATTCGAATGATTCAGCTAAGCGTGGCTGAGTTAAACTGCATGCCACGTTTGTGACACATTCATGTTGATTATGTGGGCGCAGCTTCATTAGCCACAAAACACTGTCAAAGCAGTTGTCTGAAAATATCATTCGGTCTTCTCCTGCCCTGTTGAACTAAATCTGAACTACACACCAACCAAAAACTAACTTTCTACATTAGGATTTGGCAGTGGGGAGAGCGTGAGGTGGGACAGATGCAGTTGTTGAACCACGTTTTCCTTCCTGTCTATGGAACAGTGGACCAGCTGTAGCAAAGTTGCTGGAGGGGCCATGGAATTGTCCAGTCCACATGTATTTTGTAGACTAGGAAAGGGTTTATGCCATGTTCATCAGTGACAGTAGACAGGATCAGGAGACTCACAAGTGGATTAGAGATGCATCTGTGGTGACTTAGATACTGTACCACTCTGTCATGATAAAGATGGAGCTGAGCTGTACAGTGAGTTTCCTCCATAAAAGCCATGAACTCAGACTCAGAAGGTGGCTCAGAGTGAAACCACTGCATCATTGTGTTGGAAAGTAGCCGGGTTAGAGATTTAGGCATCCATCTATTTTCTTAACCACTTATCCAGGTCAAGGCAAAAGGCAGAATACACACAGCACAGGTCACCAGTCCATCACAGGGCTAATAAAGAAAGTCAGACAACCATTCACACTTGCATTCATGCCTACAACCAATTTAAAATCACCAATTAGCATGACATGCATGTCTTTAGGCTGAGGGAGGAAGCCAGAGTACCTGCAGAGAACTCACACAGGTACAGGATGTGCAATCTTCACGCAGAAAAGCCCCAGCTGGCCAGCAGGTTCAAACCTTCCTGCTGACAGTGCCAATCAATGAGCCACTGTGCTGCATTTAAACAGAATGCCATCTGGTTACCTCCATAGTGTCCCACTGTTTGGAGAGCAGTAACTACAGTGAAGATATGATACATTGTATGGGATCCTCCAGGAGGAGCTGGGGGGAAGTGGCTGTGGCTCAGCACACCTAGGCTACTTTGCTTAGACTTCTGATTTGTGTTCCACCTCACACTTGTTATGTAGAGACAATGCAGGAAAGCTTTCTGTACAGCATGAATTGACTCTGGTAACCCACTGTTATTGCAACACTGCTGTTCAACTCCTAGCCTTACAAGAGTGTTTTGGTCACCTGTTGCTGTACCCTCACCTCTGACCTTGCTTGAGGGAAAACATGTACACTGATAAATAGGAAAGGTAAGAAGGTAACATAAAGGGTGTATTCTGTAGATCTAAAACGAGATAAACCCATGACTCCAGTGTGACCTTGTTTACTTGGCCTGCCTGTGTGTGAATGGCTCTTTGAGGACATTCCTTTGGCCAGAACCTAATGTTTACTAAAATCTCAAATCTCAGCACACTGAAGAGGAATAATGACCACTTTATGAACTCAGCATTTAGTGTCAGTGACTGAGTTTTCACAATTCACACATTTTATGCTAAATGTGCAGTGTTCAAATATAGAAATCAGACACCACAACCTGCGTGTGATAGGAATTATTTGGAAGCTTCTTCTTTGATATTATAAATTAGGCAATAGACACTTTTTTTTTTTTTTTTTTAAAGATGATGTAATTGCAGATTGTACAGTGTGCTGGCTAATGAGTAAAGATGACATCTGTATTTTATACAGCCTTGCTTTCACGATGTAGTTCTGTTTGCCACAAAGTATGGAATCTACCAGGAAAATTATTTAACTGCGCAATAAAAACAGGAAGAGGATAGTGTTATTATTATTATTATTATTATTATTTTACTATTTCACAATTAAAATGATTCCAGAGGGAACAATTTAGTCCATGCACGCAAAGGCTTTTATTATGAAAAAGCTGAAAGGCTGTTTGGAGACTTGCTAATAGTGACACATCATGCCAAGGCAAAACTACCAGGCTTGTTTGTATTGCATTAAAGTTTAGCCAGCTTCCAATATCAGCTCTTTATCGGAACTTAAGCTATTCAAAAATATATAATGTGCCAGTAACAATTTGTATTTTGCATTTTAACTGGATTGGGAGGCATTGCTGTAAATTAATTCAGTTTATTTTTATTTGCTCAAGCAGTGGATGGAATTTAATTATTTGTGTAAATTAAAATGCTGGATTTCAAATGAGCGAAAAATGTTTTGAAGCCAGTTTGAACACATCTGTATGATAAATTATTTAACATTTCATTCGGGTTGTTCTTCAAAAGGCACACCATCAAACATATTCCATTTACTCTAATCAAGAGGTTTTTCAGGTCCCAGAAAGAAGAGAGAGATTAAGTAGAACCATGTGTGTCTTTATGAGAGGGGGTATGGTAAGCACCCCAGAGTTGGAGGCTTGTTTTAGAGTTCTGGCATTTATCCCTCACACTGTAATTTTGATTACAAAGACAAACCCAGGTAAATTAAAAATGTGGCATCAATCTAGGGTCTCTACATAACACCAAAGGAGCAGAACATAAACTGGGTGCTTTGGCCAACTATAATGTTACTCATGAATGTTTTGGGTGGTCTGGCTGTGTTGGGTCCTTTGTTTAACTCAAACTCAAAGCAAGCTTGACTTTGTTATAATGTGGCCAGGAATTGTCCAGTGGGTAGCTGGCCAGATAATGACAAAGACTCACGTTTTTGCAAATAAATTCAATATGGGATCCAATGTACATCAGGTGAATGTTTCATTTCTAGCAACATGGAGCAAACTATTTCTGTTTCTCTACAGCACTGCTGTATGTTTCTGGTTGGCTGTGCCTTCTGGTTTCAATAGGGAATTCTAATTATGTTAGAACGCCATTTTAGGGAAACAAAACGGCAACTTTTTCCCCTAATGTGACAAGTTCCTGGCAGAGACAAATAATCTGCTGAATTTGAAAACATCAAGTATGCCTTTAACCTTGGCTCACAGGAGAATTAAAGTCCTGCCGCCTGTGGTTAGTATGCATTTGGATTTTGGCCACATCTGTCTGGTCCTGCCAATCCCTAAAGACTGAGCTCAGTCCACACTGGTTGAGCCTCTTTAAGGGAGAGGGCATGAAGTCATATGGTGATGCTCTAAATCTATAAAACTCAGTATTTAACGTTAGTAAGACCACTTTATTCTACTGGACCTTTATTTAAGATAAAAATCTTAGACAATAGTGTGAAAAAGCCTACATGGCATTGTAAAAATTATTTGCCCAAACTTAAGTTTCTAATTCTCCAAAAAGCAGTTGACTCTAATTCTAACTCTAATTATAAAATATGATTTATGAACAAGAGGAATTAGGGCCAAGAGCGCACTAATTCAGGCCTGCTGTTGGCAAACACCCTAAAATATGCCTGGAAAATGCATCGGATCTGTTCAGGAGACACACAGTAAAGTCATATGCAGAAAGCATAATACTCATGTAAGTGGATGCATACGCAAAGTCATGTTCTGGTTAGTGAGACCATATGCTGGAAGGGATTCATGTTTGTTCAAAACTGATACACTTCAAATATGTCATTTAGGCTAACGCCAAACTACAAAAACATGAGGTTCAGGTCAAGATGACACACAGATGCGTGAGTGGATGTTTTATCATGAAACATATCTTAAAGCCTGTGAAAACAGAAAAATGAAGAAGAAGCACAGAGAAAAACAGAGGTTATCTTTTTCATGTCAGCATGGGGGTCACCTGGAATGCATATCAGAAAAGCAGTGCAAATGAATCATTAATCATGGCACTGGGAAATGTCACTGTAGGTCTGTATAGTTTTGCCAAGATGTGTGGCAAACGTGACTGTGTTTCTAATCTTATTCCTTTCTTTCTGTCTTTAATTAGCTACAGAAATTAAATCAGGAAAGAAGTAAAGCTCTCAAACCCTCTTAGTGAGAGCCACCACATCCAGGGGGGCCAAATTATGAAGGAATAAAAAGTATATTTGAAAAGATTTTCCAGGTGAAATGTGCAAAGACTTTTTGAAGAGTGCAAAGCAGACCCCAGATTTGATTAATTATTCTCAGGTGCACCTTTTTTCGTGCCTCAGTCTGTGTCTCAGTAGTCCTCTGCGTCAGATATATCAAACCAGCCACAGATCATCATCCTGCAGCTGTGAAACTCAAAGATCGACATGAGCAATGACTGAGATTATCATAATGAATGTCTTCTTTTCTTTCTAAGAATCCCACTGAACCGAAGGAGACCAGCAACTGTGTCATGTCTGTGTGCCAGAATGCTCAGAGGCAGATTGAAAATAACCTGTAAATGTTCATTTCCAGTGGGACAGAGAGAAAATTAGGAGAAATTAAGACAATTATTTTCATTGCCTGGAGGATACTTTTGAGGAAAATTGGATTTTTCAGGGTCAGCAAAATGCAAATTCTTGGTAGGTCATTTGCCTGTGAATTAAAATTTAGCAACATACAACTTAGTAAAGCCTTGTAACATGATTAAAAATATGATAACAGTGCCAGATATCCTGGAAGACACTGTGAGTGAATGTGGTCAAATGACAAAATTACGTGGGTCACAGGTCTTTTCTTTCTGAAATGGAAAGGTTTGAACTGATTCTTTTTATCTAAACACAACTTTTCTAGATCCTGAAAGACTTTACTTTGGGTCTCACAGCTGAGACTTGTCACAGTTTGTCTATTCAAATTCGGAAAGGTCTACATGTTGCATCAGTGCTTGACCTTGCTTTTGTATTTTCCAGAAAGTTACCCTTACCCCACGTACCCCACATATTTATATAACACTGCAGCATGCCATTAAATTTTTGTCTTCGCTTAGTTTGTATTTTTTCCTGTCTCCTTATGATCTTTTTTTCTTTTCTTTTCTCTTTCTTTTTTTCTCTCTCTTGATTAAGGGCGTTTTTCCTCCCCACTGTCACAAAGTGCTTGCTCATAGGGGTCCACTTGATTGTTGGGATTTTTTCCAGAATACTTTAGGGTCTTTGACTTACAGCATAAAGCGTCTTGAGAATGACTGTTGTTGTGATTTGGAGCTATATAAATAAACCTGAATTGAATTGAATGAATTTTTATAGACTGAAATGTACTGTAAGCAAGTCTTGCAGTATGTATTGCATACTAATGCATACTTTGAACTTAGCCAATATTTATTTTTAGTATTCACTGCTAATAGCTTTGGCTTTAAGTCACAAAAAAATCAACAGAATATATATATCTGGTCGATGCATTAAAGTTCTTTCGGAAATGACAGGGACAGGCAAAAAGATGCATGTCTAACCTTGTTGCACAAGGAGATTACTTCTGAGTGGATCACTTCCCAACTTGTCCCACCTTTCTACACAACTTAATTGGGTTCTGATTGGATCACGTCTCTCGAGAATATTTTTATCTCATTTGTTATCATCTTATTTTTCGTCCGAAAAAAAAAGGTAGTTGACAAAAACTATGATGAAAATTATTGGTCAACAAAATTAACACTGGAGGAGAAGAAGGAGTTTATTATCCCCCCAAAGCGAGAGAGTATGTAATCAGTTCTGTTTGTTTGTTTGTCTGTCTGTCTGTTTGTTTGTTAGCAGTCTAGTGTCCACAGTTTTCAAGATATTTTCAAATTTTGTGTGATGGTAGATACCAATAACAGCTTGACCTGATTTAATTTTGGTGAAAATCGGGTCAAGGTCACACCAAATGTGAAAATCAGTTAAAACTTTATATTACCCACAATTTTTTATGGATCGTCTTCAAACTTCACAACAATATACTAG
>VUQS01061018.1:0-17367 GCA_015108495.1 Heterochromis multidens
GAACAGTTTGGGGATGGCCCCTTCCTGTTCCAACATGACTGCGCACCAGTGCACAAAGCAAAGTCCATAAAGACATAGATGAGTGAGTTTGGTATGGAAGAACTTGACTGGCCTGCACAGAGTCCTGACCTCAACCTGATAGAACACCTTTGGGATAAATTAGAGCAAAGACTGCGAGCCAGGCCTTCTCATTCAACATCAGTGTCTGACCTCACAAATGTGCTTCTGGAAGAATGGTCAAAAATTCCCATAAACACTCCTAAACCTTGTGGAAAACCTTCCCAGAAGAGTTGAAGCTGTTATAGCTGCAAAGGGTGGGCCGACATCTTATTAAACCCTATGGATTAAGAATGGGATGTCACTCAAGTTCATATACATGTGAAGGCAGACGAGTGAATACTTTTGGCAATATAGTGTAGATGTAAACCAAAACTTAACTAGTTGCCAAAGGTGAAGGGGGTAAATCTAATTTCTATAAGAAGTTAGTGAGATAACTGAAAATTTTATGTGTGCATCCATGGTATTTGCTAGGGGTGGGGGAAAAATCAATACAGCATCACAATATTTTGCATGACAATATTGTATCTATAGAGGAACACCAAATATCGATATTTTATTAAATAACTACAAATTTTCTGGGAATAATATCAACAAGAAGGCTCGTCTCATGCTCTAAAATAACATTAGCCGAGCAAACTCACATTAAATCAGTTCAACTGAAAAACCATCCAACACTGGACACACTTAGCTTGACAAAGCTACCTCCTAATTCAGAGCAAGCTAATGGCTCAGTCACACAAGCAAAAATAGGACAGCAACCTCTTTGTATATATAAAAAACTGGTTTCCTGGTGATTGTATTACATTTTTTCACATTCTGCGAGCAATTGTAACATGTAGAGACTAAATGGTTGCCCAGAACTTGAGGACGTTACACACTCACAAACACTTTTGATCACAAGGCAATTGCACAGGTCGCCTGATAGGAGGCAACCTTTCTCCAAACAGTTGCAGTCGGACTTGGACTGACTGCAATCTCTCTCAGAGAGATTGTCGAAGGTTTGCTGACATATTGCCATCAGTCTGAATGAGTCTTTGTCAGTGAGTACAACTCGAGGGGATTTGATTCAACTGGCTGCCAGCTGGTTGTATTCTGGTCATATTCCTATGGAACAGGAAGGTTTCTCAGCACAAATGTAATAATTAGATATGAATTTCTGTTAAATGTGAATTTGTCTATGTAGACGACAACAGATATGTGATTTTCAGTGATTTATCACAGTTAATTGCTGTATTATCAGAAACAGATTGCATGTAATTGTCAAATTGACCCCATTCAATTGCAGACTGATATCAGACTGATAGAAGACTGACTCCGTCTTATGGCAGCATTTATGGCAGGTTTGAGTGACAGTGATGGCATGCAGTTATTGTGATACTCAGCATATCACAAAATGTTAAACAGTCACAATAATATCGTATCATGAGTGTGATATCATATCATATCATGGGGTGTCTGGTGATTCCCACCTCTAGTATTTACAACAAAAAATATTTGCACATGAAATCGCTCATATTCAGACTGTGGTTGTTATTCTGAAGTACACTTCTAATGTAAAAGCAACACAGTATGTAGTTGCTTGTCTTCTCATATAAAGCCTCTCTGAATCATGCACTTGCAGTGTTGGCATTTATAATGCCAGGCTTCTCCTCCCGTAAGGTCATATTATTGATCTCACACTGTATTTTGAACATTGGCACTGCTGTAATTGTTATCTGCTGCAGTCTCATTATCTGAGTGTTTTCTTTGAACTCAGTGACTTAGAGAGCTTTCTGAGAAAGAACTGCTCCCATCCTGACCTTCAGCCTAAACATGATGAGCTAACCTTCACTCATTGATAATACAGACAGTATCAGCCGCCACAAAGAAGACAAGACATTACCCTTTAATACATCTTATGCAACCTTATGCTGGTCCTTCTTTAAAGTACGTAGCTCTGCACAAACAAGTCCTTACATAACATTCAAATTAATGACATTTCTGAGGGACAAGGCATCTTGTTGGGTAAAGGGGAAAAGCTCTGATCCAAAGGCAGGGGATGGTGCCAAGACAGTAGACTGTAAACTTTGAACTTACATACTGTTGAGCTTTTAACTGTCTTATCCAGTTTGGCTACATCACTACAGTGTTGTTTACCTTTTTAACAATCTATTTATTGTGCTTAAGCTCTAAAACCAGAGCATATATCCCCACTACTATTCCATCACAAAGGCATGAACTCAGATATTTACGCTTCTGTGAAATGTTAAGAGCAGGTCAGCATTGATTCATATAATAATTATTTCTGGGGCAATCAATAAATCATATATATGCTACCGTTTATTGCTCTGTGTTATTGACATGTTTTTGTTTTCTTCTGGCCGGGACTCTGGCCCTGCGTGTGTGATGCCACTCTGAGACACTTGGCAGTGACCGTAATCCAATGAGCAATTGGAGCGACTACAATCTGGTCATTTGTAAACAAACATTTGCTTGCAGCCTGTCTGGGTGGCCCAGAGCAGCACTACCTCAATGTTTACACTCATTTGTATTTTTTTTTAAAATGCCAGACTATGCACGTCCAGGTCTGTGATACGGTTAAAGTCCTGCAAGATGATGATCTTTTAATCATATTAGCATGTGAGCAAACCCTCCAACAACACATTTACAGCAAGTCAAAATCATAAACACTAAGTGACATTACTTTCTGAATGACTCATAGGTTGTGTCTAATGAAGTGTTTTCTTAATGGTTAATAAGTCATCTACTAATGTTTTCTAGGCTTATATATAATGTGTCATTGTTGTTTCTCCTCCATATTAATTGTAACTTACTGAACCTCTCACCTTAACAGCATCTGCCTAATCATAGCTTAGCAGCAGCAGTAGGCAGAGCAAGTCTGTTAAGGTCTGTATGCGTGAAGCCTTACTGAGATTACAGTGGAAACACACACTGTTGCTCACATTATTCATCACTTTCAAACTCCAGAGCTACAGTGATAATGTTGCTAGCAGTAAGTTGCTACTTTCAAAGAGTCACACTAGCTGCATCTGAGTGCTGGTTTTTCACCAAGGGTGAAATGAGTTACTCAACCTCATTTCAGAGGGTAGGTTGTTACTCAACCTGAAAAATGACTGTATAAAACAGCTTTTTATACTCATTGGTCTGGAAACACAAGTAAACACAAGCAGACTAATTTTGTGGTTTTTTTGTCCAACCGAGCAGTGTTAACTTAAGTCGCATAGAATGTATACCAAAAAAAAAGGCATAGTCACTCTGATGTTGCTCATTGGTTTTGGAATCTGCATTTTGAAAACAGACAGTATAAAAGATGGACGTAGCTGCCGTGATGTCACACACTGGTTTCTGGTAACATTCTTCTGAGTTCACAGTTGGGATTTTCATCTGGAACGCCCCCTCAACTAGGATTTCCAACTCAGAAAGTTGGAGCACCGCCACCAACCCTGAGTTAACAATCCAAGATGGAGGCAATGAATGTAAACAGTAGTAAAACTGTAAAACTTTTAATCTGTCCTGCCACTGTTGTGTATTTGTGACTCACTAAATAAGCCATTCACAGAGCACTGACCAGGCTCTATCCATGAATGTGCTGCAGCAGTGTTTTTAAGCTTAAAAAAAAAAAGTATTATGCTTTATTGCTAGTGATGCACGAATGGCTCCACCTTGCTAAGAAGCAAAACAAATCATGCTTTTTGTGCTTTTGTGACTTTACTATTGCAAAGCACTAACTTGGGAGTGTAGTCACTCCCAAGTTCCAACATCCGACTTCTGAGGTACCTGGAACGCAGCATATGAAGTCCCGTTTTGAAGGCTTGAGATTAGTTTTCACTGTTGCCATCTTGGTGTCAAAAAACTGGATGTGGCAAGGAGGGGCGGGTCTGACGGCAATCCTGCTTTCTCACTGATCTGCTTGCTCAATGGCATTGTCAATCATAAGCTGTTAGCCAATAAGCGTATCACAGATAATCCTCCATTTTGAAAAATAGTATCACCAAGATTTACAAAACAGACTTCATTTTTTTATTCGCTACGACTCATCAGTGAAGTGTTTACAGAGGTCAAGACAGAAAGACATTTTCCCATAGACTTCTATAGGGAAGAACAGTGAGCACCCACTTTTTTAGGGGCTCCAGTTCCTGAAGTGAATTTTCGATTCATTTTCTCCACTGCTGTTTCAGAAAATTCTTATATAACAAGTTTTAAACCTTGAGCCAAGACATCATGACCATAAAAAGATTTAATTTGGTTCAAACATGTAAAAGGAAAATGGAAAACAAATGGAAAGGTACAAGACTGTGTACATAATTATTTTTTACAGTGAAGGAACTACTCCCATAATGTACTGCAAATCCCAGATTCCACAGCAAACAACTTCAAACCTTCATGAATTTAATCCTTTTCCCTGTCGTAGTGCTGTATAATCATAGTTTTGAAAATATTTTGTGGTTTGCGTTGTGTGTCATAAAATAACGCTTTGTTCCTGACTTCCTAACTCACTAAGTAACCTGACGTTCATGGGTTTAAACATTTTCATGGTAACGGTGACCTTCACCAATCAGAGACATTGCTGTTTTGATTTAGGATTGTGGAAAGAGTAGTTCTTTTTCACGACAAAGCGGATACAAAGTTTTTTTGTTAAAACAAGGTTGATATCAGACAGACTTGTGGTTTCTACAGGAGCGCTTATCATCATTTCACAATATCCTACCTCATACTAAGTCTGCTTTGGATGATTACAATATCACGGCTCATAATCGAAATCCCTTTGTTAGCAAGCTGCATTCACAGCTGCAGAAAGCTTTCTTTCCCACTATAGTATTTTGTATCAATTATTATAAGTATTTAAGTATTTTATTAATTTGTCACCAATGTAAACCGATATGTGATGTCTTAAAATAAAAGTTTTGATGTGATAAAGGTCAACTGTATTCACACTATTGTCATTAACACCTTGTATCTGTGGATACACATTAAAAAAAAATTATTTAGTTATTAAGTTGTTTTCTAAAAATTCATTAAGCTTTGATCCAGATGATCTGCAGCTTTGAAGCAACAGTGTGAAAAGCTTTTTAAGAGTCAGGTCCAGGTTTAGTTGGAAAAAAAGAACAACTGTGGAAGCACAACAGCCCTCTAACAGCCCTACTCATAACACCTCTAGGCGTGTCTTATTTAGTAAGCACATGACAGGGAATGAAAAGTCATGCTGTTTACAGCAAACTTAATGGTCACGTTTATTATTTTCGTTGAACTCTTTGTTGAAGCCTATCACAGCTGCCCCCCCTTCGAATGTTGTTTCTACAGGCTGGCTTCAACTGTTTCGCACCTGCTGATGATGTCAGAGAGACAGGGCGGAGTTTATGTAGGTCTCCAAGCACAGAGTTGTTTACTGGATTTGATCAGCAGGTTGCAAGTACAGCTTCTTTGCGTGCCACCGCCCTCCATTAAGCCCCTCTGAATGTGTGTCTCCGTCTTACTCTGCCCTGCTCTGTAAGCTTTAGCCGTGTGGCTGGCATGTTTGACAGATGATTTACTTGGCTGCCATGCATGCAAACATGCCCCTGGTGTTACTTCAGTTGGGTGTTGTCATGCTGCAGACTAGGATTTCTATAGGCACTAACCCATTCACACTAATAGGATTGTTTCAAATTCTGGCAGACAGCTGTGTGTAAAAAGTTCATATGGGCATAGGGGAAGCGCTTCCACCGTAAAAGAACACTGCTGCAACTCAAGAAGCAGTGCCTCTTTAGAGTTCTGTTACACATATATACAAATCTATATATATATATATCATAGGCATAGGAACCTTTGGAAAGAAATATTGACTTGGTGTGCACATCAATAGCTCACTAACATATAACAGAAACACGTCAGTGGAGCGTTTTCATCAAACATGACAGGAAATTTCCATAGATTGGTCAGAGTAATAATGGCAACACACTGGGACTGGTTAACAACTGCCTGAGGTGCGTGTGTTTCCACTGTGTGTGTGTGTGTGTGTGTGTGTGTGTGTTCAGAATGCGTAAGCTTAGTGGGCCTTTATCTTTGTTGTGTGACCTTAAAAGCCCAGTTATTGGTAATAAAAGCACATGCGTCAGGACACTGTGCTCAGACAGAGTATAAGACCTCCGCACCAGTGTGTGCAGCTTAGCAGTGTGTACACAGGGTTTCTTTATTTGATCACAGTTTAGATATGCTGTGCGCGACACCAGAAAAGCCATATCATTAGGCTGTTTGTTTGCGTGTGAGTCAGTGTGGATGTCTGTGTGTGCCGCCCTGTGAGCCAGGTAACAGGGGAAGGTATACTTTCTGATAGATTAAGCCTTACATAACTCTGCATTCCACTCAGCAGGTAAACAAGCACCAGGACTGAGGTCACAAACAGTGAGGTACCAACTCGACAGTGGAGCCAGACGCTGAAGCCTGAAGTTCCCAGCCTCAGTGACCCACATGCTTACAAACCCAAGCTGTCATTAAAATCTGTATGGCTTAGAAAGCTCAGTAATCAACAGGAACTGTAAGCATCCATTTGCGTAGTCACTTAATTGCCACTGTAGTGCAGTGACAGTCTCCAGCGGAGGTCGAGGAGTGCTGGAAGAATGTTTGGACATGCAGAAAAGCCTTTATTTTCATTGCCACACTGGAGCTAGGACAAGTACTGCTACTTGTTGTATTAGGAATAGATGGAGAAAGGGAGATATTTTAGAAGTTGCTTTTTTCCTACATTCATAGTTAGCAAATCCTGGCATTAAAAACTTATGATGTGACAAAGCCTATGTGCAAGAAAAGTGAGATCACAATTGATTTTGATGCATGCTCAATAATCCAGGTAAAAGAATCCCAAAAAGTTGAATCTGTTCATCTGGTTTCTGTCATTATGCAATGTACTGTTTATAAGGCTGGGGAATTCTGCAGTCAGCTGAGACTGAAGAAGTTACCAGTTGGCAACGAAACGTTTCTCCCACAAAAAAAAAAAAACGCCACGTCCAGATGAACAGATTCAACTTTTTGGGAGATTACAATTGAGTTAAACCTGTGAGGTCTTGATTGGAGATGACCTTAACCTGAACCTAACGCTATACTATCGGAGTACGTCATTTCTGGCCATGTACTTTCTAGCCAAAAGTCCCATTAAATGACTGACACCACTCACATGTCTGCTTTATTTGTGAAACTGGAGCCCAGAAGGCAGTTAGCTTAGCATAACAACTGAAAACATGGCAAATAGACTGGTATTTATAAAGTGTGTTTCTACTCTTAATGAGTAGAATGCACATTTTACACTTCACTTACACACACACACGTTCATACTTAGGTGCTTTTAGTCTATCGTGTAAACACTCACATATCAGTGGATGCAGCAGGGCAGTTTGGGGTTCAGCATCTTGCCCAGGAACACTCTGACATGTAAACTGTATGTTTTTCAGGTGCTGGTTTAGCTCAGTGGTTGAACAGGCGACCACACACCACAAGGCTGAATGCAGTGGCTTGGCTTTGACTCTGACCTGAGGCTCTTTACTGAAAGTTATCTAATAAAGACAAGAAAAGCCCCAAAAAATGTATGCTATTAACATTCAATCCCCTGAAAACAGAGGACCCAGGGTTAAAAATCAACAATTTACGTCAGCTTTGAAGTTGATGGGTTTATAGGGGTTTCCTTTTTCGGCAATGCACTTGAACCCAGCAGTACAAAACAAGTGAGCATAAAATGAGTCCTGTCTTTATTCACTCAAAGGCAACGCTAATGGAAAGATAAATCAACTTTATTGCACCAAGGAGAGCAATGACTACCATCAAATTAGGCTTGAACATACAATGGCAGGTTACATTCATTAAGATAACAACCTGTTTAAATCCATTTAATGGTCTTTATGGAGACATCCACACGTAAGCATAATGCTTACGTGTGGATGTCTTTAATGCAAACTGACATTTTGTAGCTGTTTAACCTAAAGGCTCAAAGAAACAGCTTAGAGGCAGGCATAGCCCCGGTTTCACACGCATGAGCCTCACTAATAGATTCATAGAGATGAGATTACAGGACTCTAGAGGGGGTTAAACATGATTTGTAACAGGATCAAAGTGCATCCTGAATCGCTCTCTTTTTGCTTTTTTTGACAACTGAATTTGCATTGCAGACCAAAACATTCAAGTCCAATCTTCTAAATTTATAAATTCTTTAAAAATGTTTGCTCTGTGATGTAAATTTATTGTCCCAGTGTTGTAGTTGTATATGTCTGGTTGTAGAGCTTTTATGACCAATTTTACTTACATTATATAATGTTTATATAACCATTTGTCTGATTGGTGCTTATCTGTGCATATGAGCACACAGTAAAGTTTGCTATGCATGGATCTGAGGGCCTGCTATACTAGCACTCAAATTTAATTCCCTCATGGAAATAGAAAAGAGAAAAAAAAAAAACCTACAGGAATATGAGACATGTTTTGGGAAGGTTTACCAGTTAAATATAATTCTTTTCCCATGAGGGCCAGTAGAAATACTGTATGTCAGCTGTATTTTCTGCATATCAAGACCTGCATCATTAGCAGTCTAGAAAACCCTGTCTCTAAGATGCAATAGCATCACAATTTGAAATATTGCCACCCTAGCAAAACCTTTCCCCTTGTCACAGCCATTTCTGTAACAACATGAAACTACCAGCGTCAGTTTTGGAGAAAAATGGAAGGGACGCAAGGATGTAGAACTCTAAGGTATTTGTGTCATCATTGGATAACATTCTTCTGAACTCAGGGTGCCCTGATATTGCAGCTCCCAGTGAGCTGAGCTTAGGTCTCCATATCATTACCCACTTTTGTGTGATGCCCATTGGGCAGATGGTCTCTGCACCCCAAATTCTGCCTTCCTCCTGAGCAGCCTCACATACCCATTTTCACCTGATGCTCATTAAAGCAAGCTGTTGAGAGAAAATATCTTTAAATTTTTCTTGAACTCCTCTCAAATCACCCATAGTCTTTACCTCAGAAGCTGCAACCCAGGACAACAAATGGACAAGTTCAACATAAATCTGACTTTCTGACCTCCTCAGCTTCTCGAATTTTTGGTGACACTCATCAGGCACCAGTTTAAAACCTTTAAGGACTGCAGATTTAACCATGGAAACGTCCTCACTACACTTAACCTTAACGTATAGAACTTTTCTTGTGCATTACTGTCAAAATAGGTCAGACTGCTGGTGTGTTTGACCAAAAATTCATGATGTTTGATTGCTACCTAAAAACATTTAGGTAGCAATCAACTTTGGAAAGTATGCCCACTTTAAGAGAAATTGATCAATTGCTCCAGTTTTTGTCACAAGCCAGCCCTTAGACTGCATTGTAAAGTGAACACTCCACTTAAATAAAAGACAGAAGATGAATAAATAAATGTCCTTTGTTAAAAACCAGATGGACAATTAAGATAATGAAGCCAATCCACCAACCAACAACTCTTACCATTGCAATGCCACTGGGTGTTGCAGAGGGGAGTAACACCTTCACCTCCATGTTACCAATTCCAGTCAAGTGCCACACAACTCCACACAAAAACAAACTGTCAGGAGCATCAGGAGCTTACTTTACAATTTCCAGTATTTTGTGCTCACATTTATTGTCTTAATTATATTGTTTTCATGATCAAAAAAGGAAAAAAGTGCAGCTGATAGTAGAAAAAAGAGGTAAAGAACTAAAGAAAATGGTCCAAATAATGCATTAGGTAAACAGTGTGGGCCTGTGTTTGAATGTGTGTTTGGAGCTTTTAGGTCACCAACAGTATCATCCCAAATCCAGCGAGTCAGATTGGTTGTGTGCTAAGGGCTGCCCTCAATGTTAAACTGTCATGCTCTGCATTATAGGCTTAAACTAATGCTCATTAGCAACAGCGTCTCAGTGGATGAGTTACATGCACACATTTTTTAATTCTGATTGAAATTTCAGGTCAGATTTTTTACATGGAATCTGATTTTAATTCATTCTGATGTTTGCATGCATTTGTCTCCCTCAATGGCCATCTTATCTTTTTTCAGCTGCCTGAAGATAAAAGTCTGTCATCTTTGCAGCGCAGTAGTTATAACATATGGTTCACAATTCTATTAAAAATCTACAGTGTCTTTGTGAGAAGACAAGAAGTGTATGTCTTGATAGATTCATGTCAAGAGAGAAAAATGTGGGTGCAGAAAAAAATACACCCACAAAGTAATCAAGTTAAACTGTTCAAAGCACAACAACTGGGCTTCATGTAAAAGTAGCTATATATAGTAAACGTAACAAACTAATTTGAACAGCATCGTCCTCCATTACAGAAACATGTGAGGCTAAAGAAATGGGATAAAAGTGCTGAGTGCATTAACAGTAAAGAATATACAGTATTCTACACATACACACCTCTATTCCATTTTCCACATTATGGAGCTCCTTAAGGGTATGTTCACATGGTCACAAGTGTGTCCCATGTGGTTTGTTCAAATTCCTGAGCATTTACCTCACGTGCTTGAACACATATGGCACCAAATTACTTCAGACCTGAACACTGTAACTTGGTAGTAATAACATTCTGCAAATATACTCTAACCCAAAATACAGTTTTTTAGTCGGTCAGTGGGATTTGTTTTCTTTTTGTAAAGGATGAAGGAGCAAGAAAAAGACCAACAGATTAAGGTGTCTTCAGTAACAATGATAGAAAACACTGGTTAAGATGCTCTGCATACAGTAGCGTGTGTCTTTAATGTTGTTTGCCCTTGGGCCAGTAAAGGTCGGAAACACAGATGGAAACATGGATAAGCCGACAGGATTTATGTGCTCGACTGTATGTGTGCATCAAAGTCACCATAACTCCTAATCTCGCCTTGTGTGTTATGGTTTCTGATAGTGGCAGAGAATGCCACACATAAAACTCCAGTGTCATGCACAGGCTGTGTTTCCTGACATGAGTGGATTAAGTAAACTGTGTGTGGAAGCTGTTTGTGTTTTTACTGTATGTTCCGTGAATTCAAAGACATTTGTGTAATTACAGCGAATGCAGGAAGAAGCCTGCTTTCATGATAAATAAAGGATTAAATGGGATAAAACAAATGTAGTCTTTGACCTTTTTAGCTAGGCTAGTGGCATTACTCTAAGGGATGTTAATGTCAGTTGGTCCGTCAGCCTAGACTGAAATACATGGATCTCAAATTGTGTTTGATAGATTGCAATGGTATTTTGTAAAGATATTAATTTTCTACAGAAGATGACTTCTGCTGACTGTAGTGTGTGATCAGCTTTGACTTGTTGTGCCATCAGGTTGACATTTTTTGGCCTTGATTTTAATGTCAAAAATATTAGACCTGGGCCTGTTATCCATTCTGGACACATGCCCAGGGGCCCAGAATGGATAAAGTTAAAAAGCTAGTTTTGACTACTCTCTTATTCACAAGGGGTTGCCACAGTGGGTAGCTCCACATGTTTGATTTGGTAGAGTTTTTACGTTGGATGCCCTTTTTGACACATCTCCTTGAAGCAAATTAAAAAATAAAATGACCATAAATGTTGTCTTAAACGTTAGATCTCGAAACCCTGTATTATAAAAACATAGATTTTTTTTTATCATTTGCCTGCCCCTTTCTCTCACTACACTACACTGCTGAGGCTAGTAGTTTCTCAAAGTCAGCTAGTTAGTGGTTACAGAACTTCCAAAATGAATGAAACAGACATAACTGTGGAAGCTTGTTTCTGCCACTGTTAAAAAAATAAATTAAAAAAAGGCCTTCCATAAATACTTGAAATTTCGAGAAAATAACTTGAAATTTTGCGATACCTAACTCGAAATTTCGAGTTAGTTGTTTTCTCGAAATTTCAGTGGCTTGTTTCAGTGGCTTGTTTCAGTGGTGGAAACATGATGGTGGCTACATCCATGTTTTATATATAGTTCATGGCTAAACATCAACATCCTAGTATTATTATGCTGAGCATAATAATACTAGTGTCCTCAAGTACAGGCTGTTAGTGTCCTCAAGTACAATTTCAAAGAGTCCCTACTATGGCTGTATACACTTAATTAGGCAAACTCAGAAACATGAAACAAATATCTAAAAAGATCCATAAAAATGTGTAAAATGTGTACTTGTGTTGTTATGGGTAACAACATTGCTACTCTGGGAGTCAAGGAAATGGAGCACATGCTGAGCATGTGTTTAACATTAATAGAAACCATTAGCCTTGCCTAACCCTGATTAAGTAGTTTTGAGGCCTTCACTCCACGCTAAGTCTGATGTAAATATTCATTGCAATGTACAAATGCATTTTCAGTACCCAACAGAAGAGAAGGATCAAGGTCCTACTGAGAGTTCCAAATCCTTTCAATTGCAATAACCAGTGTAGTTATTCTCCCAGGTGTTATAATCATCTTAACATCTGGGTATCCATAAAAAAGGCTTTACAAGGTTCAGTGGCATTCGAAGTTAGCTGTGAGTCAGATAGTCAACATATAAAGATGATATATCATGCTTTGGTTTAACTATTTTAAAATTATTGAAAGAAAATCAAGTTTTTATTCAAATGTAAGCAGTTCAAGTTCAGTGAATAAGCCTAAATGTTACAGATGTAAGCAGTTAATTGCCTGATGTGTACAAAAGAATGGAATAGTATATCAAACATTTGTTCATTTGTTCTATAAAGTACACTGAAATACTACACTATGCAACAACTGGAAAATGTCTGGATTTTCTTTATAGGTATAAGTATTTATAAGTGTTTATAGGCTGTAACTAAGAACCTCCATAACAAAAAACCATCAGGACTCTTTTTAAACAGCCTGAGGCAGGAAAGTAATTCACTTAAATACGTCATGCAGCTTTTAGGTCATGTACATTCTGTACTTCCAAAGCATGAGTAAAGATGACACCTTTGTTGTTTGCATATTAGCTATTAGCAATAATTTTTAAGATCAATATGTGTTCACCTGTTCAGCCTAAGGCCTGCAGTGACTCATACAGGTCTGTGTGCATCAGTCAGAGGATTCCAAGCCTTTCCAGGCTTGTTTTTCCCATCTGAAGAACTTAAAAAAATATGAACTTGACTGAGGTCACATTTCAGGTGAACTGTTCCCACTAGGTGACACATTTTCTTTTAATTTTTTTTAGAACTTTAGGTTTAAAATTCAAGAGGTATAAAATGTTTAAGCATGTAGGTTTAATATACATAAAAAGGGACAAATAGAATTCTGAGTTAGAGATATGTATACAATAGATTGGGAATGTGTGTTGCTATTCAATTTCAGCTTCAATGCATGTATGGTACTAAGTAGCAGTGCTGCTACAGAATTGTAACGATGCTTCCTGGTTTTGTTTGGTTATTTTTGTAATAGCGTATTACTTTGTGTTAAATGCTTTTAGCTCAATTATTTTTATCTTGGAGTCTGAAATATTTGAGATTTTTTAATGACAAATTCAAATGTGTTATATTTATTCTTATATGAATATACATTCTTATATTTCTTGTTTCTTTAATGAGATTTAGATGAGCTTAGCTAGCTGAAAGACTACAAGCATGGAAAACAACTACCCAGTCCAAAGTTCAAAATTCATACAAAGCAGAAATTCAAAGATGGCACACTGTAGTTTCATATGCTTTAAGCAACACCTGTTGCTAGGGCTAAGCAGAAGGTTGGGTGGTGGTGCAAAGAGACTTATATGTGCATAAAAATGAAAACATGCCTGCTCGGTGTGAGCTATCCTTAAAGGCAGAGGACATTTGCTACATTACAGTCGTCCTCTTGTCCACAGCAGGCAAAAAGTGTTCAAAGAAAAGAATACAAACCAAATCTTTACCTTTTATAAACTTATTGTTTGTCCGCAACATTTGCACTGGTGTAGGTGCTGGTGTGATCCAGTCATAGTTAACGTTTACTAATGTTAGCAAGTTATCTGGTGCCACTGATATATCACCATTTCTGAATTTCTAGTACATGCCTATGCTACGGTATTATTTGGTCTGTTTGTGCTGTTGGCAAACTGATATACTTAACCACACTGATAAAAGTAAAAATAATGAGGTGGGTAGATGTTGTTTACTTAAATAAATAGAAGACAAATATGGAACTCATTGTTTGTTTAAATACAGCAAAATGTATTTAAATCTGTGTAAGATTATGGGATTGTGTCAGCTGTCCATTGTCTAAAAAATATATGTACTGCCACACTCATCAGCCATACCATGTTCACCCTCATGAAGTGTATAATAAAATAAATGGTATGCAAGATTTTCTTCATTTAAGATTTTGTTAATTTCTCTTATGATAAAAGAGAATTTCATAACTCAAGTTTCATTATGGTTGCATATTTACATTCCTTATAGTTTTCCTATACATGTTAATAACATACACCTGACAAAAAATGCATATAATGACATGGAGGGAAAAGGGTGATTTTGTTGGCTGGAGTACTTAATGTGACTTGACATCTCATTGCCTTAAGTGCATTCATACAATTATTTTTCCGATTTCTGATAGAGTCCATAAATACAGTAAATTTGACTTCATCAGTTATGTCAGGTGATGTAATGTAATTTTGATGCTATAAACATGAAAATTTGGAAATAACAAAAAATTAATATATTCAGTATTTACTCAATTAGATGTTATTGTCATGAAATGAAAATGTTATGATACTTTTATAAAGTGTCGTAGGTACATAAGCTACAAATGGGTCATTTTAGCCCGTTAGCTGGTGGTTGTGTTAAATCTGCTTCATGATAATAACCTGATGCCATACCTGAACTGCAGCTACAAAAGCATGCAGAGCTGCATGATGTGTGTCTTGTGTTGTTTGTAGATTTCTAACTGATAAAATTAGGAAACATTCATGGATAGCAGCACTGACTAAAGGAGAATGTGACTAATTTCAGACCAAACCTGGACAGAATAGTGAACTCAAACTTAAAGGATGAGTTTAATCTTGTCACTTTTTATATTTTATGGTTAGTGTTTACAGCAGAACATCAAAAAAGCGGCTGCAGAATTGAAAAATAAATTTCATATTCACACAGATATGTGATGGATGTTGATCTTCTAAATTGCATGTCAGCTGATCAAGGCTTTATCAGCAAATCTTTTAGCTTCCCAGAAATTTTTCTTCACTTTCTTTGAGGCTGAATTCCCTTTTACCCTCTTCATTTTGCCTCAGCCCTGAGGTTTGCCTCAACAAACGGGATTAACTCTTCCTACACATCTGTTTTGCCTCTGTGAGACTGACATTCCACCTTTAAAGAAGTTTCAAGCATGATGTAATTGGGTGCAAGACAAATAGGGAAGAAAACCAGCCTGGAGGCTAGCAAGGTCAAACACAATGCAATCTGTTAATGCACTGTATAATGCTGCATACATATCACTCACTTTCAGCGTGTTAGTTATTGTGAGGTCATCAGAGATACAAAAAATATCACCCTAGTTATGTTTGGCTCTTTTACAACTGTGTTTTTCCTGAGAATTCCCTTTGCAAAACATGTTTACAAGCTGTGAGAGTGTGTCGGCTGATAAGACAGCATGTGCACAGGCAGGCTGGAGTCTTCCACTCCACTGCCAGCATGGTAAACACCAGCAGGAGTGTTTGTGAGCAGTGGGCAGGACCTGGATTCCACATGCTGTCCAAACACGTGGATTCTGAATGCCATGGACCAAGAAACACAGAGCTGCAGGGCATTCTCCCACACACACACAAACTCACATGTAAGCACAGGCTTCTTCGCAGAGGAAAAGATATGCATGATGTTTGTTCTCTGCTGATTTATCTGGCAAATTTATCTTCCCCTCTTGTTAGACACTTTACTCTTACAAATCCTAAGAGACAATACATAGTTTTTAGACATAAATGTTGAAAAATGAGCAAGAATTCTGTAAACAAAACTAAGCCTAGAATCCAGAGTTTCAGCTTCCCATCTGGGCACAAGTGATGACTATTGAAATTTGTGACAAGACATGAATAGGGCAGACTGCCCTGCTGACCTTTTGTTGAGCTCACAAGGCCAACTAAAAACAAATTCAGATAGGCACTGATCGCATGATCTCTTACAACTTTTTAGAAGTTGGATAAAGAATCCTGTTTACATGTTCGAAGCCCGTTAATCAGCCTTTAACAACTTAGCAGCTACTGCATCAAATTTTTGTTTCTCCAGCTTTACATTTAGTGTGATTATCAAACAAAGATGTCAATTTGTCCAGTGGATGATGTCCAGATACCCACAAACTGAGCCACTGCTCTTTATTGTGTTTCATACAGGATAGACAACAATGGAGAAAGCAGGTGTCGTGGTGCGGCTGGCTGGGCTTGAAATCATTTTTTTTATTTTCTATTTCTTTAACCTTTCTTGCCATTAATCTCAGGAGTTTCTCCATTAGTGCCATCCTTCCTACACCTGCTCTGCATCCGGTAATCAAGTGTTGGGTATATCAAGGCTGGAGGTTGCAACAGTTCTCTGCTAGACTGTTGTTGCCATTATGGTGAACATTAGGCTCCCTCTGTTACCTGTTGCTTGGCCTTGTTTACCTGTATTAATCCAGTCTTTCTTCACCTCTCCTAGTTGTCAGCTTGATGCTCCTGTCCAAAACATTGGTGACCTGGAGACACCACTCACCTGTTCCAAAAAACTGAATCTGTTCATCTGGACGTAGCGTTTTTTAGTGGGAGAAACGTTTCTTCACCTCTGGTGACTTCTTTAGTCTCAGCTGACTGCAGGCTTCCCCAACCTTATAAACAGTACCATGGGCCATGGGTTCCCCAGTTTCTCCTATTGTGGCCAATTTGTATATGGAGGAAGTGGAAAAGAGGGCTTTGTTATCCTATTCTGGAACACCACCGAGTCATTGGTTCAGGTACGTGGATGACACCTGGGTGAAAATCAAATCTCAGGACGTACCACAATTCACTGATCACATTAACTCGGTGGACAAACACATCAAGTTCACCAGGGAGGATATGAAAAATGACAGGCTAGCCTTCTTAGACTGTGAGATTTCCATCAGCAATGGGGGGCATTTGAAAGTCAGTGTGTACCGTAAACCAACACATACGGATCAGTATTTAAGGTTTGACTCTCATCATCCACTGGAGCACAAATTGGGTGTCATCAGTACGTGACAACACAGAGCGAACACCATCCCCACAGACACAGCAGCCAGGGAAGCAGAAGATCATCACATCAAAAAGGCCCTGAGTAAATGTGGTTATCCCAGCTGGACATTTGTCAAAGCTGGGAAGGCACCTAAAGAAGGCTCCAGGCGATCCAGGAGAGAAGGACAACTCTTGCCTAAGAGAAAACCTTTGGTGATCCCTTATGTGTCAG
>VUQS01061024.1:0-23346 GCA_015108495.1 Heterochromis multidens
GTTGCCGGTAATGGGGGGGGGTAGTGAGCTCGCTTTGGGGTAGAGGCGGGGCGGGGACGTTTCGGTCGTCCGGCCGGTGACGAGGCCCAGACTAAGCTCGAGGACGCGGAGCGCCCCGAGCGGATAACCTCGGGAGACCCGCCCGGAAGGCGAGAGACCCTCGGCGGCGAAGGAGACGACCGGGAGCGCCTGCTGGCCCTGCGCGGACCGGCGGGACACTCGGCAGCCAGTAATGATCCTTCCGCAGGTTCACCTACGGAAACCTTGTTACGACTTTTACTTCCTCTAGATAGTCAAGTTTGATCGTCTTCTCGGCGCTCCGCCAGGGCCGTGAACGACCCCGGCGGGGCCGATCCGAGGACCTCACTAAACCATCCAATCGGTAGTAGCGACGGGCGGTGTGTACAAAGGGCAGGGACTTAATCAACGCGAGCTTATGACCCGCGCTTACTGGGAATTCCTCGTTCATGGGAAATAATTGCAATCCCCAATCCCTATCACGAGTGGGGTTCAACGGGTTACCCACGCCTCTCGGCGAAGGGTAGACACACGCTGATCCACTCAGTGTGGCGCGCGTGCAGCCCCGGACATCTAAGGGCATCACAGACCTGTTATTGCTCAATCTCGTGTGGCTGAACGCCACTTGTCCCTCTAAGAAGTTGGACTCGGACCGCACGGGGTGAGTAACTAGTTAGCATGTCGGAGTCTCGTTCGTTATCGGAATTAACCAGACAAATCGCTCCACCAACTAAGAACGGCCATGCACCACCACCCACATCACATCACAGACCACAATGTCGTCTGCAAACATCATAGTCCACGGAGACTTCTGCCTAACCTATCTGTCAGCCTGTCTACCACCATAGCAAACAAGAAGGAGCTCAGAGCAGATCCCTGATGTAATCCCACACCAACCTTGAACCCATCTGTCCCTCCTACTGCACCCCTCACCACTGTCTTGCTGTCCTCATACATGTCCTGTACCACCCTCACATACTTTACTGCCACTCCTGACTTAATGCAGTACCACAGTTCCTCTATTAGCTTCCTATCATACCTAGTCTCAACAACTCTTTCCCATATTTTCATGGTATGGCTCATCAGCTTTATCCCTCTGTAATTACTACAGGTCTGTATATCACTCTTGTTCTTGAAAATCTGTACCAGTACACTCCTTCTCCATTATTCAGGCATCCTCTCACTCTCCAAGATTGTGTTAAACAATCTGGTTAGAAAATCCACTGCCCTCTGGCCTAGATAGCTCCATATCTCCACGGGTATGTCATCTGTACCAACTGCCTTTCCACTCTTCATTCTTTTCATAGCTGCTCTCACTTCCTCCTTACTAATCCTATGCACTTCCTTATTCACTAACTGTCCTCCATCTGTCCTCCTC
This sequence comes from Heterochromis multidens, assembly GCA_015108495.1. Lineage (NCBI taxonomy): Eukaryota > Metazoa > Chordata > Actinopteri > Cichliformes > Cichlidae > Heterochromis > Heterochromis multidens. The sequence continues at coordinate 1,397 of VUQS01061024.1, forward strand.
TCTCTCTTATTTTCTTCATTCATCAGCTTCTCAAAGTTCTCCTTCCATCTTCTCAACACTCTCTTCACTTTTTAATACATTTCCATCTCTATCCTTAATCACTCTAACCTGCTGCACATCCTTTCCAGCTCAATCTCTCTGCCTAGCCAATCGAAACAAGTCCTTTTCTCCTTCCTTAGTGTCCAGCCTCACATATAACTCACTATAAGCCTTTTCCTTTGCCACCTCTCTCTTTGCCGTACAACTAGTCTCCCAGTACCCGTCTCTACTTTCTTCATCTGCCTGATTATTCCTCTTTTTCTTGCTAACCTCTTCCTTTGAATACTTTCTTGTACTTCCTCATTCCACCTCCAAGTCTCCTTGTCCTTCTTCCTCTGTACACCACACACCTTCTTGGCCCTTTTTTTCTAAGAGATGCACTGAATTTAGGTGAATAGGGAGGACCAATTTTTATGCAAAGATTTGTACAGATGTAAAGATGTGAAAGCAGTGTTATGTTTACATGCAATAAAAACATTTTTGTCACTAAAGATCAGTGGATAATTATGACAAATTGTGATCTCAATATTGATCAAAATAATGATTATCATTTTGGCCATAATCATGCAGCCCTACATATCATCTTTTATGTTATCATCTTTTGCATTTGTGCCATTTTTGTTCCAAATGCCATTAAACTGCATTTGTACTTGAATAGCTTCTTCCTGTGAAGCCATAATTTAAACTGTCTTCTATGTATGTTGCTACATTGTTTCTCTCATTTCCTGTTTTTGTTATCCCTGTTTTCTTACACTTTATTTAATTCTACTTGTACCCCTTGTTCTGTCTCCTGCCAGGTTTCTTCCACACCTGTTCTACATCAGCCAATTACTCACCTGTGTGTTTGTGTGTGTGTTCCCTTCCCATTTGTTCCTTGCCAGATTGTCTTGTTGGCAGTCAAGACTTTCAGCCCTTTCTCAAGCTTCTAGTGTAAGCTTTTCATCTTGCTTTGTTCTGCCAGTTTTTTTATTTTCCTTTTTTCTATTTCATCTTTATTCTCTTCATGTACGGACTCTGCCTGGTTTTTGGACTTTATTTTCACCTACTCCCTGCTGGACGTGTTTGCCTCACCTTTTGGATTTTATGAGGTAAAACCCTGGACTGAAATAAAGTTATGGAGTTTTGGATTTTACTTTGACGTGGAATGTTTGGATCCTCTTCTTAGTAAGGAGATGTTACAGTGTGTGTAGAGCCTCCTGAACTCAGATTTAAAAAACACAGCAAGCATTCTGTCTCAACCTGTTCATGAAGCCAGAAATATGCTGTCAAAGATCTAACATCTGGGCTCAAGATTCAACTGCCTTGGCAGCCCAGCTGAATTCTAAAAGCAAGTTTAATAACTGATGGCCTGGGTTAAAGGCTATGTGAATGCATCTGGAAAAATTAAAGGAGCTTATAGAGCTCCTTTTCCAAAAAAAAAAATGCTGTGGTGTAAAAGGAAAGTCTGTTTTGCATAAAATGAACCTTTGCTCCTTACCTTTCTCTGTATTATTCAGGCTCTGTAGTTCAAGCAGGAGTGATCTCTTCTCCTCCTCTATGGAGCTCATGTGACTGTTCCTGCAGCTCATCAACTCCATCTCTAAATTGTAGAAGAAGAAAAGATAAATCTGAGAGAGTTCTCAAGAATTGAGTAATAATCATTATTGAATGTATACTACAACAAAAATTTACTTTTTTGGACAAAAGTGCAAATATGGGCATTTTTGGAATTCATTTTAACTGTACAAAAAGAAAATGCTGTTCCCTTGAGTTAAAACTTTCTACATAACGTAAAGATGGTGGTTGTCACAGGGGTTATAACCTGAGTTCAAATCACTGTAGATTAGGCCTGTATTAGATTAGATTAGATTAAATTAACACAATTTATTTTTTGGCTGTCTTGAAACTGCTTTCAACCCATTTCAAGAAAACTTTGCTTAGATGACACTTCTTCTCTATTCTATAACCTTTTTTAATATTTAACTTTTATTGATCACTATTTAACCACACATTAATAGTGATATATGTTCACAGCAGGTGTGTTTGAGTGTGAGCTTATGCAATGATAAATGAGACACTTATAATAAGGTAGAGTAAGTTAGTTTCTGAGGAGGCCACGTCCTTGACTCACTAACCCACTTAATCAAGGATTAAACTGAAATTTAGGGTGTTTAAACAGTCAGTCATCATAGTTTCTTATATTTGTATATTTAGCAAGCAACTGTTACGTTACCATGAAGTGTCTGAGCTCAATCACAGTAAATGCAGTGATTACTCATTCACTCAGGACCATTCTAGTCAAAAGAAGATTCATATTTCCACGAGGGCTAATTTATATTTGGCATAATAGCTCTGGCAGGAGGCTGGCAGAGCAACAGCAGAACAGAACACGCATTAGTGATAACAGATATGACACAGAGCAAGCCAGATACAGCATGAAAGGAGAAACTGGGCTGGAGGTGGGTTGCAAAGCAGCTTGCAGTCGTGTAGTAACAGCTTACATAGTGAACTCTATGGGACATCTACAAACTGAATATGTAGAAGGGTATCGGCTTGCCAGCTGTTGGCTGGCATTGAGATCACCTGATCTGCCGGTAATGGAGCTTATTTTAACTTGAGGCCCCCCTGACCTAAATATATACCCAATTAATACATCATGCAAGACTTGAGCACGTTAGTGACTTATATTAACCTATTTACAGTCCTGTGAAAAAGACAGTTTTCACAGGACTCTATGCAGTCGTGTGAAAAACGAAGTACTAGGTAGCTCATAGAACCACCTTTAGCAGCAACAACGTGAAGTAATAACTTTCGGAATGACTTTATCAGTCTCTCACATTATGTGGAGGAATTTTGCCCCATTCTTCTTTATAGTGTTGCTTCAGTTCATTGAGGTTTTCAGGCATTCATTTATGCACAGCTCTCTTAAGGTCCCAACACAGCATTTCAGTCAAGTTGAGCTCTGGACTTCGACCTTGATTTTTTTCTTTTTCAGCCATTCTGTTGTAGATTTGCTGTTTTGCTTGGGATCACTGTCCTGTTGCATAACCCAGTTTAAGCCAAGCTTTAACTGTCAGACAAATGGCCTCACATTTGATTCTAGAATACTTTGGTATACAGAGGAGTTAATGGTCGACTCAATAACTGCAAGGTGCCCAGGTCCTGTGGCTGCAAAACAAGCCCAAATCATCAGCCCTCCACCACCATGCTTAATAGATGGTATGAGGTGTTTGTGCTGATATGCTGTGTTTGCAGTCCATCTACTTGTCACCACACATTTTACCTACTTCTAAAATAACTAATAATTTGGAGAGGAGCATTCAGGGCCACATCTGTATCATGTAACCTCTGTCTACTCTGAAAATACTCCAGTAAAGTGTTTTATGACCTTTGTATATTGATTCCACCTCCTTCTCCAGGTCCAGGAGTACAGTGTGTGTTTGGCTCTTGAACACTGTCTCTCTGTTCCCCTGAAGGCTGAAGTCACTGTTAAACCTTGAGATCTCTTGAACAAAGTTTTCCTCTTCTTCTTTAACCACCCTCTTTATCTTGGTCTGGTATGAAAAGAAGGACCATGGAAAATACTTTGAACAACAACACCAACAGAGCTTCTTGTGGTACTACAGACTTAATATTATTATTGGTGATATTAATGATAAAATTTGGAAAAAAAGAAAATCTTCACTCTAAGAGCTTATAGTGTTGTTGAGAAAAAAAATGAAAGAGATCTGTGTTTTGTTTTTTTTTTGCTTCTAAAATGAGGCTCTGATTTTACATGACTTAATTTAATACATCTGGAATTTCAAACAAGCAATTTTAAAATGTCAGACTGAGACTCTAGGAAAATGTGATGGACAATTTTGAAAAGTCTGACAAATACTAAATGTTTAATTGATTAATCAGGGGAAAAAAAACACATTTAACTGGTTATGAAAATAGTTGCAGGCCTTATTGTAGGGCTATAGAGATGTCCATATAGGTTGCTCATGGTTGACACTGTTCTTAAAGGTCCAAATGCTGTAAATGTGGAACTGCTGGAGTGCTGCCTTATTTTTTAGAAATCTAATGATTTTCTTTTGGTTCTGGCTAAAACATCTCTGAAGGGTGCCACTTTTTTGGTCTGTGCAATCACTGATTCATCAGTTTATTCCATATAGTACAGTGAGTCAATTGAAGGGTTTAGACTATAAAAGCTGAACAGGTATCCATATTGGATATAACCTGTCTAATTCGAGAGGTAAGCATTGATTCAGGTTTCAACCTACTAGATGCTCCCTGAGGTGGCTCTTCCGACAGAGCAGCTCTTCAATTTGCTTTAACATCTGGTCCTCATATTTCTTTGCCAGGTCATACTGCAGCCTCATTGCAGACAACTGCTGAGCCTGGAGCACAAATACAGGAGATGATTGGGAAGTCAAGACACACAGTCTGACAGACAGATGTACAGAGAGGGAGATGGACTGACAATACTTCATATGTGAGAGATATGACATGATACCAGAGGGGGGGAAATTAGATCAAAGTGCTAGTTTGGAACAATCATTATATACTTGATACCCTACTATTATAGACAGACATGCTAGTAGCTGGAATTATTTGGAAACTGTAATCAAAAACATCCTGTTTCCTTGACTACTTGAAACAAATTCTGGTTTCTTTTTAAATCAATATCATTAACTTTCAGACTCTTCTAGTTTAGTTGTGGTTGTAGCTTAGGTAAATATACACCCCTAAAGAAAGAACAATTATGTAGGAAGGTGGATTCTTGCCTAAAGCATAACTTTTGGTATAATTTTCAGTCTGTTCCTTCAGCTAAGGAGGAGAAAGTGGTTTTTCTTTTCTTCTGTGGTAGTGCAGAAGCGCAGTATGTTTCAGTGAGCACAATCAGCTTCCAAGTCCTATAAACACTGTAATTATCTTTAGACAGCTCTCATAAACCATAAGACGTTACATCATGAGAGCTGTAAACACACTGTGCAGTAAACACAACCTGCATATCTGCATGATGTAAACAGTTTTAATATTCAAAAAAAGATACCCTGCCATTTGTGTTTTCAAATCATCAGATAATACATAGGCAGACATGGTGTGGTCTGAGAGGTCAAGGAGCCTTTTTTCTGACATTGTATCTCACACACACTAAAAGGTTTCACTAATGTTATTCGGGGGAAATTAGCCATTGATTTTACAGTGGCACTCGCAATTGATCGTTGATAAAAATGAATGGTAGAGATTAAGTGTTTTAAATCATAAAATAGATCAGCTCATCGATGTAGCACTGTACTGCTTTAATATTTTAATGTCCGTTTTTTTTATATACATCACTTTCTATTTATATTTTGCAGTTCAGAAGATATGTGCAATTTCGTTTGATGAGTGATGAGTAAAATGACCTGTTTCCCCTTAAACACCATAAAAAGTAAAATATTAATATTTTACATATTATATGTGCTATTTATACATATATGTTACATTCTAGGTAAAACATTCCTGGAACAATTTATCCAGAGGTTATAGTTTATATATAAACTCTGAAATGTAGTGCAACTAGTGAAAACTGTCCATCAGCTTCTGACATCATTTTACAAGTAGTCTGATAATATTTGATAAACACTGTTAAAAGACAATTAAAAACATCATATATGATAAATCAGCTTTAACCTCATTCACACAGAAGGCAAGTTCAAGAACCAAATCGTTCATATCTTAAACGTAATACATTTAACCACCTTAAACACTGTTATGACGTCATCCAGTCACAAAACACATTAACATCAACTAACAACAGTTTCACCTTTTCATCAAGTTCCCCTTTGCTTATTTCATACTTTTCAGTGGCACTCTTCATCTTCTCATTGCATCTGATGATGGTTTTTCTGACTGAAAAACAAAAACCAGAAAAACAAGTCAGCTTTAAAACAGCTGGATAAATACATGCAGTCACTGTCTTTTAGCTGTTAGCTTATTTGTTAGCTGAAGTGTCTTCTGTAAAGATAAAACAAAACATACCATCCTTGGTTTTTTGTGTCTGTTCTGCTAACTGTTGCTCAGTTAAAAGAATTTGTTGAAAGAGTGTGTCTAAACTCATTTTAACTCAGCAGCTGCTTTAATAAAGAATCTAGAATAAAGTTAGCTAGCAGAGCTAAATTCTGTGGAAGCCCATTTATGTCAGGAAGAAAAAAAAAAAGAACTTAGCTTCTTATAATTGTGACTTGTTTGCAACTTAGATTTTATTTATCTTATAATTTGTATTTATAGTTCAGTATATTTTCTCTTAGTTTAGTCTAGTTTTTTTGTTCTTAAAATGTTTAAAATGTTTTTGTTTTTCTTAGATCCCTCTGACTTAAATTAGACTTTTGATATAATATTGGGATTAAATACAATAAACATTGCTTTATTTCTTGAAATAAAGGACCTATCTCATACTTTATTTTTTCTATATTTGAGAAATTCATTGGTTACAGCAGTTGAAAAGCTAAAGAAATACTGCATCTACAACAACAACAATAATAATAATAATAAATGTTATTATCTGGCAGATGATCCTCTGACACACATAATCAACAGGCCACATTATGAGACAGTGAACGTAGAAGGCTAGAGAAAGAACAAAGAAACTCCAACAAAACGAATAAAAAGAAAAACAAAAAAATGTGCAAAACACAAAGTTACCAAGGACAAGCTAATTGATGGTTATTTTTCAGATTGCTATGGCCAGTATATCAGAGTACCAGAGCCTACTTTGTAATGGGGAGTATGCATCTGACAAAACAGTGTTAAATCACACAGTGAGGTAAGAATGTGTTGCAAAATGCATAATTAGAAATACCAAAGTTATGTCAATGGACATTCTTAGTCATAGTTTTAGAAGCTTTTCCAACATTATGACATGCTACCTGACATGTTTTTTCCCCTAGTGACAGAATATCACTGTCTACACACACATTTATATGGATACACCGTAATAACATGGGAATGGTTGGTGATATTAAAGTCCTGTTTGTGGCACATTAGTATATGTGAGGGGGCAAACGTTGAAACCAAGCACACCATTGTTTTTCTTGTGACATTACCAATAAGTTTGATGTGTCACATGGCCCTCTTCCTATTGAAAAAACAAAAGTTGTATCCAAGATGGCCGACTTCTAAATGGCCACCATGGTCACCACCCATCTTGGGCAGTTTGCCCCCTCACATATACTAATGTGCCACAAACAGGACTTTAATATCACCAACCATTCCCATGTTATTACGGTGTATCCATATAAATGGCCCACCCTGTAGATTACTTTGGTATACAGAGGAGTTCATGGTCGACTCAATGACTGCAAGGTGCCCAGGTCCTATGGCTGCAAAACAAGCCCATATCATCACCCCGCCACCACCGTGCTTGACAGTTGGTATGAGATGTTTGTGCTGATGTGCTTTTTCACTAAACATGGTGCTAGGCATTATGGCCAGACAACTCCACTTTGGTCTTGTCAGTCCAAAAGACATTGTTTCAGAAATCCCGTTCAGATTTTCAACTTTGCAAACCTAAGCTCCACTTCTAGGAAGATTATGGCATAGTGTTAGCACACATCTGAATGCTCCAGACCAGAAAACTGCAAAAACGTCTACCTTTTTTTTATTTTGGGGGGCTTTTAAGCCTTTTAATGAAATAGGACAGTGGAGAGAAGACCAGAAAGCTGGGAGAGAGAGCAAGGGAAGAAATGCAATAAATGGCCACGGGGCACATTTGGATCTGGGCCTCTGCAATATCCTACAGCATATGGGTCACCTGCTCAACCCAGTGAGCTATACTGGAGCCCAAAACTTCTGCTTTTATAGATGTGGCCACACTTTCTGATAATCACATTAAGCAAGAAAGAACCCATTTTGAATTCAAAATTAATGCATTTACAATTCTTCTGTTTTATATTCTGCATTATATTTCTTAAGACAGTTTATTTTTTTTGGAAAAAGACAACTTTTAAAGACACTTTTAATCCAAACAACCCATAGAAAATCAATTTCTTGGTTATAGGAATACATTATAGAACATTATTGTTCTTATCACACTTTCTCCCTCAACATGTTGGGCATGTATCTTATCCAAAACTGCTCAGTTGAACTTCCCACTGTAATAATTATGTTTGTGAATCAAATTTCAGTCTACCATAGCCAGTATCATAATCAGCAAACTCTGGGGCCAAAAGTGAGGCAGTCCTCATAGATTCCAATTTTAAATCCAATTTCCTCTGGGATTAATAAAGTATTCTGATTCTGATTCAAATGTCCAGCTTTAGCCATGACAATTACATGTTTATTGTCTTGTACAAAAAACACTTTGGGTCACTTGTAGTTATTTCTCCTTTCATAACAGATGACATTTTTATTGTTTTATAATTTAATACCTCACTCATTTGAATTTTTTTGAGACCTAAATTTGGGGGCATGACTGCTTTGATTGACACTTTTAATGGAACTGTCTATATCTCTACAGTCTATTCAAGAAGTCTGTAGACCATTTCAGCATTGATGTGCAAGCTTCCAATTCCGTAGGCACTGATGTATCCCCATACCATCAGAGATGCAGGTTTTCGTACTTTAGTCCAGAGGATGCAGCATCCATGTTTTCCAAAAATAATTTCAAATTAGTCTGACCACAAAACAGTTTTCCACTTTGTTTCAGTCCGTTTTAAATTAACTTTGGCTCAGAGAAGATGGCAGCTTTTCAGGATCATGTTCACATATGGCTTCTTCTTTGCATGATAGAGCTTTAACCTGCATTTGTGGATGGCACGACAAACTGTGTCCACAGACGAGGATTTCTGGAAGTTTCTGTCTGCAGTGATTTCCATGACAGAATCATGTCTGTTTTTAATTTAGTGCTGCCTGAGGACCTGATGATCACGGGCATTCAGTATTGACTTTTGGCCTTGTCCCTTGCACACACAGATTTGTCCAGATTCTCAGAATCTGTTGATGATATTATGTACTGTCAATGAGGAGATAATTAAAATCTGTACAGTTTTACTTTGAGGAACATTATTCTGAACTTGTTCCACAATTTGTTAGATGCACTTTTTTGCACATTGTTAAACCTCTGCCCATCTCTACTTCTGAGCAACTTAATAGTTGCAAAATGTTCCTCCAGCTGTTTTGTGTGTGTGTTTTATTATGAATAAAAGTAGGATCTATGAGATTTGCAGATCATTGCATTCTGGTTTTATTTACACTGTACACAGCATCCCAACTTTTTTGGAATTGGGGTTTTACCATGATGTTTTTTAGCCTTACAATAGAAATCTTGTGATTTATGATCACTTTTGTCAGCATGTTAAGCATCAAGATAGGTAGCATTAACACAGCATGTGAGTTCACGATGAAAATCCACACAAGCAACAGTCCCACCACCAAGCTGTTCAAAACTAAAATTAAAATCCATGCCAAATACAACACAATTCTTCTCAGTTATCATTAGTCTATCAGCAAGTGTCATAAGAATATTCAGATGCGGTGTCAGAACGTAACTGATCAACTTTAATTGTGTGTCAGTTTTATTGTATTACATATTTCTATATGAGATACTGATGTTCTGATGACGTTAGCCGGATGATGGGTCTGTCAGTAGCAGCAGGTGAAAGTAGATAGCTGATTTGAAAAATTCCCACAGGAAACTGCAGTGTGTGCCACTGTGCTTCAGGAAATGGTGAATGTGTTTTTGTGTGTGCGTTTCAGGCCACAACCCCCCACCCCCACACCTCACCCACACCCCCTCCCCTTCACTCCTGCTGTGGCGGTCAGATAACATTAATGAATCAACAGGCACTTAAAAGAGAGATAAACAGTGCGGAGGATGGAAGGGGATTTTATCTGTTTTTAAAATATTATGTTGTGCCCATTTTGTGTTTTGCGAAAATGATGAATGTGCAGTTTCCCAGCTGTCCCCAAAGACCCCCCCAATGATCTTTTGCTGTATTTCTCGCTGTCACCCACTACCTTATCAGTGTTGTCTCAGTTCATGGAGATAAGGCAAATTACTCGTTTGACAGAACACAGATTTTTTTTCCTAAACCCTAGATTACCTTCAGTGTTATTGTTAAATTATTATTCTTTCAATAGGCACATTCTCTATTCTGCAGCATTAATACGGTGTCATTATTTTTAAGATGCAAAATCCAAAGTTACAGAAAGTGTATGGACATGGTTAAATCAAACTCTTGAACATTCTATATGTCTTAGGCCTCAGTCACTCAGGCCTAGAGACCGGTCGCAAGACTGGGTCTTGCATTTCTTACATTCAAAATGTTTGCTGTAAAAGTGTATATAGAAGCAAGCCATCTTTAATTCTGCTGCTAATGTAAAATATAATTTTAGATTGTCAATATACACAAAAACCCACTGCGCAGATAACAGGTAGAAGATTAAATACGACTGCACAGGCATCACACAGAATGCATGCTCCTAGAAAGGTTGGTACAGTGCAGACAAAATTTTCTTCATGTTACACTGGTCTTATTGAAATGAATAAGAACACATTTTTTCTGCATCATAGTTAGTTGTTGGGAAATTTTCCAGTAGTCCACAACTAGAAACTTGGGGGCATCCTGTAGAAATGCTGGTCAATCAACAGCACAAGCCATGAAACACAGTAATGTAAGGGTGCTGTATAACCCTACTTTTCACTATTGACTATCAAATAAAATAGTAAAAATGGCAAATGATGCACACATAATATAAAGAAAAATGTTTTTATAAGAACTGCCTTCAAAAGTCTCTTGTCAGATCATTAATGCCCTGCGATCTCTCCCATGTTGCCAAATCAATCCAACATGGCTCATTTTTTAAATAAATAAATATAGAATATATGAAACGTTACATTTTTGGATTAAATCGCAAACCTTTTTCACAATATTAGTGTATAATATAATACTATACAGTGCTATGAAAAAGTATTTGCCCCCTTCCTGATTTCTTATCTTTTCCACAGAGCTCCTGTGGCTCCTGTGGCTCCTCTGCCCTTCTATAAATATACTAACAGTTTTCTTAAACATGTGATAAAATACCATTAAGTTACTCTTCCACCTGCAGTGGGGATTTTACAATAATTGTCTGCCTTAGTCTCACACTAACAATTTGGTATCTCATGCACGCACCTGCTTTTGATTGTCTAATTTGTACAACTGTAGTGGCCACAGGGGAGCAGAGAAATGGTAAACAGGCTGATAGTATCTCAGATGAGATCATTGTAGCTTGAAATGCATTTTAGGCACAGAGACGTAGTCCAGCATTGACACATCCCTTCAAACACATAACAGCTGCGAAAAGGAAAGTGACCATTGTTCTGAGTGACAGATTAAAAGCAGGGCAGCATGTAGGAGCACAATCTGTGTTCAGGCCTGTTTACAGTGTAAACAGTCTCTTTCTTGCAATACCGCTTCTGTTTTCAACCCCCAAGGTTAGGGGTCACGTGTATCCTGGTCAGAGTTCAAACTCAACCTGTCAAGAAAGTCTGGCAATTCAGTTCAGTTCACAAATACCCATTCAGTTTCCTCACCATCCACTTACTTTCCTCTCTCCTTCTGCGTTCTCGCTTAAACATTGCAGCAAGGTTAAAGGATATCTCCTCACTTTTTTTCAAATAACTTCCATTGAATTTCTGACTCAGTGTTTTCTCACTCTTTCCTTTTTATCATTTTGACAGACCTCTCATTTTGAACTGATCTGTCTGACTCCAGATTCCCATGGGATGATCTCTTTTCAGATTTCATGGAAAGACTAAAAATATTACAGCTGCCATAAATTGCATCTACCTCCTACGATCAGACTTGCTGTTACAGCCAATGACATCCCACAATCTCTGATAACATGAAATATGCAAAATTTGCTTCCTGTGTCATGTTTATCTCTACTTCACATACTCTTGGGCCCTTATCCCCTTTAAAGTAAGTCTCAAACACTAATAACAATGCAATATTTAGAATATATAGCTAGCACAAAAAAAAAGTTGTATAGATCATTCTCTCATTTTTTAATGAAAAAAATACTGAAAAACGTAGTCATGTGATGTTTAGAAATTGTGTTTTCTTCAAATATATAAAAGAGACAAAGCCTCACTTTTCAGAAGCTGAAAGTGAATATTTAACATTTTTCTAATTATATGATAATAATTAATGCTGAAAAACAATTAAGAAATTTGAACTTCTTCCCCAAATTATACTGTCGCCACAGATTTTACCCTTGCTACGAAGGATCTGCTGTGACATTGCATTCTGCTTGGAGATTGCGGTATATGGTGAGAGATACAGAAATAAATATAAACAGTCAGTTGTTTTGTTAAGCTGCGAGGCGGCGGTCCTCCTACCCATGCTGATGTTTGTGTTTCTTCCGGCCTCATCAGAGTGCTGAATAAATAAAGAACTTTTCTGACCTAACATCACTCAGTTTTTAGCTGCTGATTCCTTCTCTCTGACAGAATACACATTCACATGCAACTTTTTTACTGTGTGCAATACTGGGTTACAGTAAATTAAATAAAGACCAGAAAGTCTGAAGCAACTATTTTAAACCTTTAACTATTTTAAACACGGTTCACATCCTCTGTACTCTCTACATGCTGCCTATTCATAACCCAGCTATAATAGATTAGCATTCAGCTGCTATATTTAACATTACTTAACTGATGTCTGTGTGGATATGTGTGTCTGTGTTGCTATCCCCCTTTTCCCCCAAAAATGGTAACACACCCACGTCGAATGAGAGGGCTCCTTTGAGAAATGTGTTTCTCGTGTTCTCACGGTGTAAAAATGACGCTATCGCCAAACTCCGAGAATCAGCAGCTTTGTCCACATTACATGGAGCTTTGCCCAACCTGTGTATCTTGTGTGTGTGTGTGTGTGAGTGCACGTGTGCACGTGTGTCTGCATGCATGGACAATTTAGTTTGCTAAGTGTGTGTGTGTGTGTGTGTGTGTGTATTTGAAACTTAAATAGTGAATGACACTCTTTATGAGACCCCTGTCCTTTCCTCTGGTGAAAACATGGAAAGATTGTTTAACTGCTCATACAGCCAGAGGTCATAGTCAAGTTTGTGTGTGTGTGTCTGTGTGTGTGTTTGTGGACTTCCCCATGCATGTGACTATGTTTAGACATACAAACCCACTGATAATATCAAAAGAATGGATGCTGGTTTGATAGATGGAAGGGTTATCAGTATGAGGTGGCTGAAGGAATTTCATTTTCCTTATATCGCACTATTTTTTATTGTTTACGATACAATACTGTTTTGATACATTTGTAAAATAGAACATGCTTTCACACACAAGTTTAACACGCACACACGCAGAAAAATGTCTATTGTTACTGTGATCAGTGATTCAGTTTTTTAACCAATAGAAGTCATAGGTGGCATTAAGGCTTTCTCTTTAATGCCACCTATGAATGAATACAAAAGTCTATTTTGGTCTTTATTGGTGCTGGTGGATCAAATCTGCTATTTATAGACTAAAACCACATTTAGAGTCCTCATTAACAATCAAGTAAATGGTAAATGGACTGGTTCTTATATTGCGCTTTTCTACTCGAACACTCGAAGCACTTTATACAACATGTCTCATTCAGACACAAATTCATACAAGCAATTTTTTCTATGTCTAAGTGCTTTCTATCTAAGAATCACACACCTTCACACTCTGATGAATGCACCAGGAGTATTTTGCCCTAGGATACTTTGGCATGCAGCCAGACTGGAGCAGCCAGGGATCGAACTACTAACCTTCCAATTAGGAGATAACCAACTCTACCACAGCCACCCCAAGTACACTAAAACTTTAAGTTTTTAGGACTGCAGAAGTGCAGCTAGCTTTACTTACATTTCATGTAAATGGTGAGGAGTTGTTAAAGTTATACACTCACAGAATAAGAGCTTTTCTGCTGTTTCAAACTGTATACTTTGTGTTTATTTTACCAGCTTCCCTGAACAATCCTATCAGGCTGCTTTTAGGAAAATGCTTACTGTCTACAGCTGTTTTTAAAAAGCCCACACACCCACAGACTTCAGTTATTCCAAATGAGTAGAAGTTGCTCAGGTTGATGCTGTGTGGAAATATGCTGGAGTGATGGTCACCCAAGTCCTTTTAGTCATTATATACAATAGGTATTTCAGTCAGGACCACAATAGTACCACAAAAGAAGATTGCTGATTCCATCTCCAGTAATTTATATTTGGTGGCATGGCTCTGTTCTGGGACCTCCCCACCTTTTCATGTGTATTCACAGAAAGCTGGAGGTGACAAAGGCAGGAGCGTCTCCCAGTACAGAATCAGTGACAAAAGATATGATTCTGATTAAGTCAGTAGCTTGAAAGGAGGAGCTGGTGTGAAGGTGGGTTGCAAAGCAGCTTGCAGGTGCATTGTGACCACAGTAGCCAAAGCAGCTTATATAGCACACCCCTAACGTGAGATAGCCAATTTGATGTGTAGACGGCTCTCAGCTATCTTCAGATTAGTTTGACTTTGTGGCTCACCTAAAGTAATGCTGTGGTTGATAAGTTATCATGCACATGTACAATAGTTTAAACACAAATTCATGTCAGTCAGTGGTCAGTGGTCAACAAAAGGGTTAAAAGGAAGTGAAAAAACTTTGTCCAGGGTCTTTATTATATCTGTAACTTTTAACTTGTTCAAGAAAACAAAGAAAAGAGAAAAAAATGTAAAGAAAAGCATTTTCAGTTCAAACAAGGAATCATTAAACAACAGTTTATCTACCAATGCTGTGCTTGTGTGCAGGGTCTTTCGGTATGAGCACAGACATTATTGTCCGTACAACACAATGATGCCACCCCCGGCAGCCTCACTGTGATGACAAGAATCTGAAAAGTTAAGTCTTGCATCATTTTCCAAGAAATAGTTACAGCATGTGACACCCCCTTCTACCGCAAATAGAACTTTTGAGTTAAAAAGACAAAGGAGACACAGAGTTAATGAGTGATTTTTAGACATGTAATACATTATATGATCCAGGCTAGCTTTTTTCCCCCTGTCCTGACTCTTTATGTCTTTAAGTGCAACTTATGGAAATGTGGCAAAGTGATCAGATTTCTATTTTCTCAGATTTTTCTGCATTTTCCATCAAGTGAATGATATTTGGGGCTGTGCTTGTGGCAGTTAACCATGTTAATTGTGAATTGTGCCATTTATCTTTCTGCAAATTTAAGTTACGACAACTTTTGAATGCAGGGGGACATAAAAATCAGGTCCTTCTTGGCAATATTTAAAGGAGCCCTAAATACTGTTATATAGACAGGAGTGATTTTATCATCTAGAAAGTAAAAACCCTCTAAAAGTATTCCTTACTAGTTCAGTTTTTCTTGGACATGGGCTCAAACACTTTTGTGGACCCACCAGAACTAAATAAAATGTTTTAAACTTTTTATGATTGACTGAAATCTTCCTCATTTGCAGCCTTTGTGACCTCTTTAGATTAACAGGCTGTTGTCTGTGAAAGAGCATCCACTGAGGCTGACCACTGATGCGAGGCTCGTCCAGCAGCAACATGGTCAGAATGAAACAGACAACGCAGAGGTGCGGTTGTCTCTGCGTCATCCCTGACCATGCTAAAGCAGTGTGTGTGTGTGTCTGTGTGTGTGTGTCTGCATGCTTGTGTTCAGAGTGAGGTCAGACTGTAAATATAGCCTCTTCTGTCTTCAACTTAACGTCCAGACAGCCTGTGTCTGACAAGGAAAAACACTAAAGTCTCTGACTTTTTTGGTCAAAATACAACAGGGGAGAAGAGCGGGAAGGAGCGGAGGGGGGATGAAGAATGTGTGTGTGTAAAGGGGGTAGGAGGGTTAATAATTTTAGCCATCTCTAAAAATAGGGATCTTGGATAAAAAAAAAAGGAGCTGTTCTGCTAAAAATCACAGCTACATAGCAGCCATTTGGATGATGTGTGCTCCCTGAGGTGGAGCCTGGGAAAGTTAGTTGTGTGTACGAGGATGTCTGTGTGTGATTCAGTGTTGTGTGAAAATGTAGGCCTAAATTGAATGATTGAAGTTCTTACTTGCATTTACGCACAAAACGGTTGGAAAGCAGTCTTGTTGAGGCTGCTAATGCCTGCTCTGCCCCTGAATTTACCTCATTTGGCTTGTCCTGGTCTAACCTAGATTGGTTTGGTTCAGCCAAGTATGGTCTGGACTGGGTCATGGTTCTGTCAAATCCTCCCCTGCCCTTTACTGACTCACGACAAGACATTTGGGGATTTTGAGATAAAGACAGAATGAGAAAGAAAAGTGAAACATATCTAAGTTAAGTCACATAAAATATGTTAAGGGGAAAACACATTAGATGAAACTTTGATGGAACTCTGCTCAGGAACTTGTGGAATGTTAGCCCACCAGTCTCCATTTCAGTGCATTTAGTCTGCATTCCAACTTGATATCTGGTCCATTTGGCTGTCTGTAGAAAGAGCACATCTAATGTGCTTAAAAGAGATTCATTTAAATGTTATTTTTACCAGCTGGTTTATCTGTACTGCGTTTACAACGGGCGGCAGGACTTAGTCACAGACTCTCAGACTGAATGTCTCTTCATGCCCAGTTTGAGAACCATGAGTTTTTATGTTATGTTGTTAAGGGTGATTACCAGTTGCCAGTGTGCAAACTAATTCTGTTATGAGTAGTGCTGTATTTAAGTAGTAGCAAAGGAAATACTGTTTCATTCAACATAATTACATGAAATAGTCCTGATGTTTACAGTCATCAAAAGGACATAAAATTTATACATAGTTTGTTAGCTGCTGTTAAGGTTTCTTCATATGACTGCAAACATACAGCAAAAATGGCACATGAAACAAACACAAATGGAGAATGTAACATTGCTTTTGCTAATGATGATGAATATGAAAATCAAAAGAATGTTTAAAAAACATATATATGTTAATAATTGGTCTTTTGGAATAACCAGGATTCTTAAGGTTGCTGCATTTCAAAAATGAACAATTTAGTAGAAGGACCTTGGTAAGAGAGGTCATTTTAGCTATACTTAAGAGATCCTATGTGGAGGTTGAAGAAACTTCTGTAAGGACAGCTGTCACTGACCTCATACCTCCAACACAGTGTCAGGTTCAAGGACAATGACCCAAAACACAAGGCCAAGACAACACTGGAATTTACTGGGGACAGCTCTGTCAAGGTCATCAAGTGGCCCAGCCAAGGCCATGAGTTAACCCTGAACCCAATTAGACATCTCTGGGGAGACCTGAAAATGGTAGTTCACCAACAGCTCCAGGCCAACTTGAGAGAGCTTGATACTTTTTCTAGTTTTAGTTATGTACATAATTTGTTACTTTTCAGTATTCCTCAGTTAAGACATTAATTGAAAAACAGTTTTTGATTTGTCGCAAACCCTTCAGTCCTGTTTCAAAAGTAGAGTTAGGTGTTGTGTGAATTTATCAGGTAGCAATACTTATTTCCACCTTGTTTTGAGTACTATAAATATTTTTTAATAAAGGACTTTATTAAATTAATAAAAAAAATACCAGCTTATGTTACAAAAATTTCCCAATATTGATCATGAAATTTATCTGATCACAGAATAAGTAAACGAGTCGGACTAGCTTACCAAATACTTAAAGGCAAAAGTGTCAAATACTACCTGTAGTTAATGCTGTGGACTTGTTTCAGTCAAAACCCAGCTCTAATCAAAATCCCTAAAGGGGAGACATAAACCTGCAGACTTGTATCTGCTTCTCCTCCCTGTATTGCTTATTCGGCTGTTGTGTCATTGTTGTGTTGGCAGCAGTTGTTATATGATACATTGTTTAGAGAAGCAAGAAGGACACTTGGTTTATGAGATGCCACTTGCATACTGACAGTTACACACTTTGTTGGGGCCCTGGGGGTGGGTGTAAACATGTAAAGTAATGTGTTTTACAGCAACGATACACAAAGAATAAAAGGATCCTTTGGTTGTAGCATTTCAGAGGAAGCTGTAATTCTTTGGAATCATTCTACACCACTATGGAATGCTGTAGAACACGCTCAGACACTTGTTATTCAGCTGACAAACATATACACAATTTTCAAATGGTTGTGAATGTATGCATCAGTCCTCTCCTCTCTAAGAGCCTATGGCACACTTGACTTGAGTTACAAATATTCAAACAAGGTGTGAATACAAAAATTATTGGTTGTATGTTCTCAGGTATTAAGAAATACATTTGAATCATTAAAATATTAGATAACTATATAAAATGAAGTTGAAAACTCTTTAAAAGGAGCAGCATTCTCAGCTCTAAAATACTGGAGGTGTGTCCACTGAGGCGTCTGATTGACAGCTTACATGTGGGATCAGTTTGGAACCACTTTTAAAAACTAATGTGGCTGGGATGTTTAATTATAACATTACACAACAAAGCAATAAAGATCACCCACATATGGAGGATTGTAATTGGCAGTTGGTTGCTGGAGGTTGCTAGATGCAATTGGTCATAAAGAGAGTGCTGCACAAAAAACCTTCTTGTGATTGCTTTGGTTGCTAGCAGATTGCTGTGGTCGCTTGTAGTTTGCATGGAAGACTCTGATCTGTGGGCACACACTAACTAACCGCCAAGCAGTAGTGAAACTTAAAAAAGTGCAATGCTAACTAGAAATGGAGAACATTCACCATCAAATTAAAAGTTGTTCCTTACTGCTGAAACCAACATGTTCGAAAGGTGCAACTTTTACTTTGAATGCAGATGGTGTCCATTTCTGGTTTGTGTCACACTCTTCACAGCAAGCAATTGGCATGTGTTTGCAAACAAACTAAGGGCGACGGCAACAAGCTGCTGGCGACCAAAGTAATTGTAAGGAGGTTTTTGGTGCAGCACCATATAACCTCTTTGTGACCAATTTCACCTAGTAAGAGCAAGTAACCTCCCACAACCACTCACCAACCAGTCAGGGAAAACACAGTTTCTCCAAGCAACCTGTGGTTACCGGGGGTTCAATGACCAGTCTCTAGGCCTGTGTGACTGAAGCTTTAGCAATCAGTTTCACACCAACTGCCGTCAACTTCCAGCAACCCCTCACAGCCAGCTGTGGAATACTAATTTTTCCCTAGCAACCAGTGGTTACCAGGTAGTTGCCAAATGGCCTGTGTGACTGAAGTCTTAGTGCACAAGGCACTTGTTGTTGGTAGAACAAGAGGATGAAGTTCACCAATAACAGTGAATTATCTATGAATCCCAGTTTACTACAAGCTATCATAAAACTTAACTGCAGAGGTGGGAATTCGGGGTGATCCTCAGCCTGATATCAACGTTGTTCTTCAAAAAAAAAAAAAATCCAGCTCTTCTTCCGATCATCATCCTGAGGAAATTTCATGAATTCTTCTGCAGCTATTGGCATCAGGAAGACCAGTGGCTAACTGTTGGCCATGAAAGCAATAAGCGTGATACTAATACCATCTAATACACTTTAGCTTCTTGGCTAATGAATCTTAGCCACAGTACGTCATTGTGCTGTGATTCTGAAGTCACCAGACAAACCTGAACACAAAGTGATGTCAAAATGTATAAAGTCTCAAGAAACAATGTTAATTCCTTTCTGGGGACAGTACTGCAAAGAGAAGAGAGAAAAAAAAATCCATCCTCTGATCATTGTCTAAAAGATGATGGTCAAAAACAAAATGAAAACAAAACAGAATTCCACTCTGGATATATATAGTTTACTATTTTACAACTGAACCACTACAGACAATTCTGGCTTCTAGGCAGAAGTGAACAAGTCAATATTATAGCATTCACACCTCACTGGGGGGTGAGACTGTTGCATGGCAAACAAACATCTCTGTTTTTGTGTTCAGTTTCTGAAATGCCAGCAGAGCTTATGATTGTGGCTTGTGACCAAAAAACTACATGGGCTGTGAAAAATGCTGGCTTAGTGATGATGGAAGGCAGAAACTGGGAGAAAAATATGTGTTTAGCCTCCCTCATATGGACAAGGTCTTATCGTTTGCAGCATCTTTTCATGACGGCTTTATGCAAAAGTATATGAAAAGCATGTACAAAATATGTGTTCATAATATACATGTAACAAAACATTAGTGGACTTTAATAAGTTTAACCACTGGATGAGTCTTAAAAACTCAAACTGTAGTCAGGATGTAGATCTGTGTAATAAAATGTAGAGGAAGTAACCCATGGTCTTTGTCATACTCTGAATTTTTGTGAGGCAAAGAAAGGTTCTTATAATACAAAATAAGATGAATTTGAGGATAAATATAGTCATATGTAAACATCCACAGTAGTAAGAGATTATCTGTCCTTAGTCTGGTATCAGTACTGGCCCCTAGGTCATTCTGAAGTCGTCATTTCAATACTATTTGCCTAATCTCAGTACAAGATGGCTATAGGTGATTGCCACTGTATCCGGGAAGTACTGGCCCTTGATGGATGTGGATCCAAAAAGACCAGCTGATAACGCACACTTATGACG
This sequence comes from Heterochromis multidens, assembly GCA_015108495.1. NCBI lineage: Eukaryota > Metazoa > Chordata > Actinopteri > Cichliformes > Cichlidae > Heterochromis > Heterochromis multidens. The sequence goes on from VUQS01061024.1 coordinate 21,875, forward strand.
TACATGGCCATGTTTGAGCTCAAATGTGACGTATCATAGTATCATAACATAGTAGTAAGTGTAGGTCATTAATCTCATTATCAGCATTAAGCGGTGGGCCTGGCAGACTGGAGCTGTGTCTGCTCCAATTCAAAGCTTCACTCTGGTCCACGCCAAAAAAGAGAGCATTTCTTTTAACTTTTCAGGCTTTAACATTCTTGTCTGGCAGCTGTGCAAGCACGTTGTGGAACAGGGCTGAGAACCTCTTAAGCTACAAATGAGCTGGAAAAGCCAGCTCTGGTCCAGCTCTGTAGCTGAGAAGACATGAACTTGCAGCTTCTCAAAACACTCTGCAGCAGAGTCAGGGGATATGTTATATTCTAACTGAAATCAGAGTGACTAGTCCGTTTGTAAAGCTCTGTATCTATTTCTGCAATAATTTGAATAAATACCCTCATGAGTGGATTTGTGCTTTTCATGTAAAAGTCGCTTTGCTTTACATTTGCATGTGTGAATAAGGAAGAACGTGTGTGCATGTTTTGGGCATTAGGTGGCTGTGACTGGGGCTCATGGCTTTCTGCAGGCATATTAGCAGCTCTATTAAGTGTTTACTGTGAGTCATTCCACATATCAACTGTAGTCAAGCAGCTAGAGAGGGAAGATGGAGTGGCTATAACAGCCTGGGAGAGAGGCGACATGCAGAGTGGGAGACGAGAGGATAGAGGGGTCAGCAGAGGAGGGAGGTCTAGATAAGTCATCACTTAAGTTGTGGTTTGGGTTTTAGCATGCTCTGTTTTTTTCTAAGATGCTTTTTAGGCACTTCAGCTTTTTTGGACAGCAAGGAACACTTTAAAAAAAGAGAAAAACAAACTTCTACCTTGTCAGAGCAAGACTCTTATTCTCTGCCAACTTTGGAGATGATGTTCTGTAATAGCATTTGAGATTAATTTATCTACAGAGATTTATACAATGTTGCATTTTACTACATACATATTACTGTAAGACAGCAGTAGCAGAGAGTTGGTGTCATAGTGGTGAGATTGCACTTTGTGACCTGTACTCAGTATTCTGAGTCAGCAGGCTGCCTTTGGTTTAAACCAGGGATTTTCCCGCAGCTTAGTCCCTTTGGTTGTGCTCTATCTGTGTTCTATCTCACAGGAGCATATGGAAAGGATTAAATATAACACTGTAAGAAAAAAAGAGAGTGAGAGAAAGTCACAGCCACGGCAGCTGAATGCTGAAGCCATAAAACTTCTACTGTATTAAAGTGACGCTGCCCTTCAAAAGTCAATGCTGAGTCAGTTAATTAATGATATTGGTCATCCAGAAGTTACCCGAGTCTGCACTTGTGTTCCCATTTAAAGACCTTTTTTTGGCTTTGGTTTAAATATATCATAGACTAAATCATACATTGATAATTTCCTTGTTTAACTTTTTTGTTGTTGTTTTACGTCCTCTTTTATTTTGACATTTATAGACATTTAATGAAACAT